>CABHPP010145045.1:42848-64059 GCA_902168425.1 Peromyscus attwateri
AACCTCAGATATCATTAAGTACTCTGTGCTAAGAACTACAAGGATTAATAAAGCTACAAGGATTAATCAGCCATCTCAATAACCCAGTGGGGGTTGGTACCATTATCATTTTATAAATGAGAAAAGCAGACATCTGTGTATAGCTGGATGCAAGTTAGACAGACTAACCAGCCTGAGACTCACTGTGTGACGGTGGGTAGTAGTGACATGACAGTCTACCAGCCAATGTGTGGCATTTCACCAGTTAAGAAATCCTATCAACATTTTGCCGGGCGGTGGTGGCGCACGCCTTTAATTCCAGCACTCGGGAGGCAGAGGCAGGCGGATCTTTATGAGTTCGAGGCCAGCCTGGTCTACAGAGCGAGATCCAGGAATGGCGCAAAGCTACACAGAGAAACCCTGTCTCGAAAAACCAAAAAAAAAAAAAAAAAAAAAAGAAAAGAAATCCTATCAACATTTTGATTATCAACCTCCTGCATTTTTTCTGTTGGGTAGGGTATAAAAATAAAAGTTTTGTCAGGCGGTGGCAGCACACGCCTTTAATCCCAGCACTCAAAAGGCAGAAGCAGGTGGATGTGAGTTCGAGGCGAGCCTGGTCTACAGAGTGAGTTCCAGGACAGCCAGGGCTACACAGAGAAACCCTGTCCTGAAAGTCAAAATAAATAAATAAATGAAAGTTTTAATCCTCTCAAAAGACCAAACCGAGGCACAATAATCAAGAAACTGGAAGCGCCTGCAGGAAAAGCTCTCTGGGAAAAGTTTCAACTGCAGCAGAAGCAACAGTGTTACAGCCTCTGTCTTCAAGACCACAGGGCGGCTGCAGCAGGGGGTGGGCTCCACTGACCATGCAAATCCCTTGCTACCCCACCAGTGTTTCTTAAGAATCAATTCCCAAGGGAGCAAAATGAAAAGTCAAACAACAAAATGCACATTAACAATGCTGCTTGTGTGTGATCACAGAAACACAACCTCTCTCACGCAAGCAGGGAGCTTTCAAGGCTAGGACAACTTCGAAGTCCTAACTAGGAATCCAATTAGGAAGGAAAAAGATCTAATAAACAGGAATCTCGAAGTATATTATGTACCAATATTTTTTGCACTTTATTTTTTTTAACAACATTTTAAATTTTCACTAACATCCATATAGGCTCACTGTAAAAGAGCAAAGGGTCAAGATGGTTTTTAAACTGTATGAGTTTATTCTTCTATTAAAGAGAAAACCATATTCCAGAAAAAACTAAAACACTGACTTATGAGAATGAAATTAATCAGAAATGATCACGTCACTGGAACAGGCGACTCAATTTGTAAATGTTGACATTAATACTCTAGAAAATTCTACTTGCGAGTGAGCAGAATATAAATGCGGTTGGACCACTTTGATGCTGCACTACTCTGTGGGAATTTACTACTTGGGAATTTATGCTTGCTGATGCCAATTTTCTCTTTCACCTTGCAAAGTGCAATAAATCGTGGCTGCTCTCTGTACTCTATCAGAGAGCAGTCCTGTCATTTCAAACCACGTCTGTAAACCACAGAGACAAGACAACAGCAGAAGCTCTCCTCCTAGCCTGTCAGAACTCTAAGGCAATGCAGGAACCTCAAGTTAGGAAAACAACCTAGTATAATCTGAAACATTGAAAGTTCTGTTATTTTAACAGTCAAATAAAACAAGCAAGTTTCTGCCTTGTTTTTGGACTTCTTATGCACATTTTATTTATATTTATAGGTCTCTCTTTCTCCATATAACACATAACACACACACACACACACACACACACACACACACACACACACACACACACACACCCCTGTACATATTTAGAGTTTTAGGAAAACTAAACCTTTAAAAGTTTTGTATTTTTCAGCATCTGGAGTGCTAGGTTCTATTATACCCTGGAACCACAGAAAAGCCTCCTATTTTCAAACATTATTTTACCATACTGGGTCATGGCCAAAATAAGATAAACTATTTTCTGCTATTAATTTCCCTATGTGGATTTATGCCACTTTCAATATTTTCCTTGGGAACCCACCAAGTGCAGTAGCCAACGGCTTTCACTTCATTATACATTTTGTTCAGGTGATAGCCCTATTGTTCTTTATTAGCTGCCATCAGTGGATTTCCACAAGCACTTACCCTAGATGGAAGTTCCACTTTAATGTTTTCAATTACACTTGTGTGTGTGTGTGTGTGTGTGTGTGTGTGTGTGTGTGCACTCACATGCCATGGCATGTGTATCATCAGAGGACAACTTGCAGGAATCGGTGCTCACCTCCCACCGTGTGGGTCCTGGGGATCAAACTCGGGCTGTCAGGCCTGGCAGCAGGTGCTCTTACTTTTACCTGTGACAGCATCTTTCTGTCCTCAATACTTCATTTGTTTCATTTATTCGTTTGCTTGTTGGTTTACTTATTTGGAGACAGGGTCTCACCACGTAACTCTGGCTGGCCTGGAACTCACTATGTCGAGCAGGCTGGCCTCAAACACACAGAGAGATCTGCCTGCCTCTGCCTCCCAAGGTCTGGGATTAAATAAAGGCGTGTGCCACCACATCTAACCCAAAGCTTTGCTTCAGAAGAGCAAATAATTATCTACTCAGAGTTTTGACAGAGAAGTATTTGAGAAACGCCAGAAGACACACTGCTGTGCCTAAAGAGCATCCTGAGCCAGTGATGTTCTGGCAGGAGGGAAGAACAAACTCGTGAGGAAGGGGCATGTCAGGAATCTAGGACATGAACCTAGGCTCACCCCAGGCTTTTACTTTCACGGTTTATTTCCAGAAAAATAAGAATAAATCATACATATAAATATATATGGATATTAATTCTGTTGTTAGCAACAATTGACTTTATATGCAATTCAAGCTCCAGAAAACTTTGTTTTCCTCCTCCATGAAACTGGTCTAGAGAACAGATGTGAAAATAAATATGCTAGGAACAAGTTTTTCAGTCTGACAAGGGGCCCGGCCCACAGCCTGAAACTGGCCACAGCACAGATATGACGTTCTGAAGGGTTCCCACGCACAACGGTTTTATTAAAGCTTTGTACAGACATGCCTTACCATCTTATAGACATGGTTCTAAAATGTAAATGGTATGGGATATTGATAAACCAATTAGCGCTGATGCAAAGCAAATTCCTCTTTTATCTCAATTACAACATGACAACTTAATAGGTCAAGATAGTTTAACATCTGAGACGGGCAATTCAATGAAACAACAGCATCTTGATATGGTAATTAAGAGGAAATGTGACTCCATTACCATGGTTAAAAAATATCTCAAGCACTTTGGCTCTTTGTATTGCTTTTATCAAAAGCTGGGGTCCAAGCTGCTCCTCTGCTTCTTGCTACATCTATCTGACAAGCAGCCCAGAGATAAGAGAAAAGCTGTGAATAAAGGAGTCTGCACACATTAAGCAGTTCTCCAAAATTAAAAAAGTGTATTTATTATATTCATGAAATACAGAACATTAAAAATATTAATTAGTTGATTAATACATAGCATTCCTAATCCAAAGAATTAAAGGCTAAAATTAAGGCATTAACTTTAAGCATTCTAGAGAATTATTATTGAAAAGAAAAATAAAATTCTTACTCAATTGAAGTAAACAATTAGTGAACACTGTATTTTAAAGATATATCCTAACATAGAGTAACCAAGCAATTTAAAATGAAAGCTGTGTACATGAATTGTACCTTTAGGAACATAAGCCTGGTTATCCTGACAACAGACCACCAAGAACCCTGCTAGTGTGGATTCTGAGAAGCACTTTTAAAACAGGTATATAAAACTAGTTACACGGCATAATACTTGAATTCACTACACATTAAAAACATGTTTCATTCAAATTTGTCCTAACATTGCCAAAATATGTTTGAATTTTATAGTTTTTGCATTTCAGTATAATAGAAGATATGGGACTTCCATATAAAAAGCATAATATAACTTCAGTGCATAGTGTAATATATTTTACGGCTGTGGCAAAGAGTGCTGATATTCCCTAGGGTCCTATTGCTTGTCCAATAAGCAAAGTCTATTAAAATTCAATAATAAAGCACTTTCAGCGTGCTCCTGAACTAACTCATTTCTCTCTCATGAACATCTTTCTTTTAACATCAAAAATCAAATAGGGAAGACAATGAAAATTGTTAGAATACGAAAACCGTTCTCTTCCACAAACCTGATTCCAAGATTCATAGCTTCAGCGGTTCCAATCATGCTTATAGCCAGCAGCATGTTGTTGCAGATCTTTGCAGACTGAAAATAAAGTGAATAGTAAGGAGCTTTACTTTAGGTTATAATTTACAAGACTTTTCTTTACCTGATTCCTAGGGTTCTCTCTTGGAAAAAACACACATCCAATAATGGACTCTCTCTAGTGGGTAAGGGAATGCAGCTCAGTGTATCTCCCTCTGAGCCTAACACACTGTCCTCAGCAGAAGCTGGGAGTCTCTTCCACTCGGTTAAAACAAAGGGCACTCCTACTGCGGCCTCAACAGCAAGGAGGACTGGTTCCTGTGGCACGCTGTTCTCAAAGGGAAACAGGAATGCTATGCGCTCCAAAAGGGAACAGACGAGCAAACAAGAACAATAAACGGTAAAGTCCGTGGGGAGGAGACAGTACGGGCAGGAAGGATGGAGTCCGTGTGTGCACGCACAGGGGCAGGACAAGTGATTCGACCTCAGAGTTCAGTACCAGTTATCTCATCACTAAAAACAGGGTCTCGGAGGAGGTGGAACCAGAAGTCGTCTCTCTGAAGGTCAGGACAGGATGTAAACAGACAAGAAAACAGAAGGGCATCAGGGTAAATGGTAAATATATGAGGATTAGACACAGAGAAGCATGGGATTATAAGAACATTACTCAAACATATATTTTAGGGAACATGGAGAACTTTGATAGTTTAGACTGTCAAGTAGGATAGAAAGTTAGAATGTGACATGGTAGAAAATAGAGATCTACAGGCCCTCTGAGCAGCAAACTAGTTATGAGATAATGGAAGTCTATACCCAGGTAATAAGTGGAATGAGCAAGATGATCAAAATGGTAAAACTCAGTACAGATTAGAGAACGGTAAATTTAAGTTCAACAAAGATTCCTAACAGGAAAGTCTTAAGCTTTAGTGACTGGGCAAAGCATTACAAGAAGAATGGAATATGAGCATGTGTTAGGAGCAGGACAGGAGCAGTCAGTTCAATTCAGAGTTCAGTACTATCAGTCATCTCATACTTCTAAAGGAGATGCTTTACTTTTCAAAGATTGAAGGGTACGGGTTACTTGGACTGACATCTGCCCAAGCCTACCAACAATGATGAAAAAACCAATTCATTCCAATTTAACTTAAATCTAAGCAGGGAAGCCACAGCATGAACCAAGGAAAAAAAGGGGCAAGAATGTGGTCAGAAAGAACATTCTCCATTGAGTCATACCAATCACTCGACAACATTACCTGCCCAGTCCCAACAGCTCCACAGTACATCACATTGGAACCCATGCACCCCAGCAACTCTTTGGCAGCAGCAAATTCATCTTCAACTCCTCCCACCATAAACGTCAGGTTTCCAGACCGAGCAGCTCCTACACCTGAGTCATTGGGGGGAAAGAGAGGGAAGCAAAACTGCTCAGATAAAATAACAAAATGGGAGAAAAGCCTAAAAACCAAAGGGATTTATTCAATCCTTGCCTCAAAAATTTATTCCTCCCAGACCATGTGGAAGATTCTCCAAATCTCCACAGGAGTGCTCCAGTAACCAAGCATCATGCAGGTTAATCACAAACCCCAAAGACATACACAGCCATATACACTTAGAGTTTCCTGGGGCCCCAACTGGCACCTCAGCATGCAGAGGAGCCTGCTCTAAGGACAGTGCTTGAGGTCTGTGGCTCCCAAGCTCCTTCTCCAGCTCCCACCTACTGAGGAGATCTGGAGCCCTGGCTCTTGGAAGGGAGAAAGAAGCGCTTGCTCATTTAGATGACTCTCACATACACTTCAGGTATCACCCGAGCTTCCTCATCTTTCTCTCCCTCCTGTCACATCTTTAAAGCAACTCATTCCTAGCGACATGAGCACAAACAGGAAATAAACTTTAGCATGCTCTGGCTACTTCTTAGCTTTTAACAAGCTTGATGAATTAACGGTCTCTGGTTGAAAGGATCAGTGAAACAACTTCTAATTTAGGCTTGTCTTCATAGAGGGAGAAGGGCCACTTTACTACAACTTTTTTATAAACTATGAAATAAAATTTGAAAATTAATGCTTTTAACATAATTTTCAAGTTAGATTTTCTTGTTAAAAATAGTAAATATGTGGATATATTTTTATTATTATTACTTTTTTATTATTATTACTATATTAGCACAACTTCTGTTTTTGTAATTACTTTATTTGCAACTAGAGATAGGAAACCACAGCTGCAGCACCACCAGACCTGGTCATTAGAACAGATACTCCAGGTGATGGCCTGCTCTTCAATTTAACTTACTCAATGCAACAGTTTCTAAACATTAAAATTAAATTCAATTATACATATATGTATGTGTATATATATATATACACACACATATACATACATGCACATACATATTCCCAAGACAGGGTTTCTCTGTGTAGCCCTGGCTGTCCTGGATCTCACTCTGCAGACCAGGCTAGTCTCAAACTCAGAGATCTGCCTGCCTCTGCCTCCCAAGAGATGGGATTAAAGGAGTATACCACTACTGCCTGGCTTAAATTGTCAGTATTTTGCTATTGCCAAATCAAGTAGCTTTCTTTTTCCTGGTTCATATTATTTTTAACCATTTACTAAAAGCAAAAGTCAGTGTGATGTAAGCCAAACAATCTCGGGAGTGCATTCCCTATGTATGGAATCCTTCAATGCTCACAGGAAGTTAAGTTACACCATTTCATAATAGCATTAGAAACACTTTGGAAAGGATTGTGTACAAAAACCTAATTATTTTAACAATAATGACATTTGAGTGGCTATCATTTTGCTGGTTTCTAATTTATTTCACCAAGATGGTAAACCATCAATGTTTTTATAATTATTTTACTCAATTTCTTTATCCATTCTTATTCAAAACACATAACTACTCTGTCTCCTAATCCTGTTGATCTAACCTGGAGAAATTAAGTAGACAATTTAAGTCAAAGCTTACAAATAAATCCAGCGCTATCCATCACAGGTCAGTAGCTCTGTATCTAGATTACAGACTGCTAAATAGCTTCAGAGAGTCATTTATTGAAGGAAAATTAATGCTGACAATGGTTCTCAGCTGGTTAATCTTTTGACAGGTGCACTTTCTCACTTGTTCAAACACATATTTCAAAAGAAGAAATAAGTTACTTAAGCAAGAAAAGCTCACCAGAAAGAATTGTCCACCCTTGATTCAGAAGCCCATGGCAGTCTCACTCTTTCTTTCAATGGAATGGTGTGTTTATTTCTGACTTTATGCCAACGGAGGTCTGATTAAACTGAGCAATTCTTGGGACCAAATCCTATCATTCCATACACATTCCTTTAACGCTATCAAGCCTACTCCCAAAGCAGGGGCAGAACTAACCCTAAGCTATCCTAAAAGAAATGAGACCACTGCAGACAGATGAAAAGGACTTCTGAAAAGCTGGAACTCAAAAGCTTCCCAAGACCTCTTACAGACTTCAGAAGACACTGCAGAGGACTTTATGTCTATTGATAAGAAGCAATAAATGGCCTTGCCAGGCCATTTTAATTTTAATTTTCTAAAATAGGACAACACAGAACTAATGCATGCTCAGGTAGCTAGTACTGGGAGAAATATTTACAGGTTGACCATTCTTTTTGCTTTGTTTTTTTAGACAGGGTTTCTTTCTCTGTGTAGCCCTGGAGTCCTTGAACTCTATAGACCAGGATGGCCTTGAACTCAGAAATCCAACTACCTCTGCCCACCTCCATCCCAGGGCTGGGATTAAAGGTGTGTGCCACCACCGCCCGGCAGCTGACCATTCTTAATTCAACAATCTAAAATCTGGTATGTTCCTTTTAAAATCCAACCCTTTTTGAGCACCAATATGAAACCACAGCAGAAAAACTGAGCGTCTATCCTTAATAGGATGTGGTCAAAATGCAGGCAATCTAAAAATTCTATGTAAAATTACCTTCAGCATATGAGTATAAAGTACACATAAAACAGAAACGAATCCTGTGTTTACATTTTGGTTTCAACCCCAAGACATTTCCTTACATACACTCAAATATTACAACATCCAAGAAAGTCCTAAATCTGAAACACTGGCTCCTACCACTTCTGATATTAAGCCTGTATTTTAGTTTATATTTTAATAACAGTATACATAAAACCAAACACACTGTTTTAGTAGTATTATAATATTTACCATAGTTTATTCAAATCTCTGATTTTCTACAAGGTCAGCATGGGGTCTTGCTTATGTCAGTGTTCCTATTATGTAGCACACTACATGATATATTCAACAGACGACTGTTTGGAAAAGAAACCAATAAGCGTGGCTGAAAGGATAAAGGCTCTAGAGACGTAATAACTGGTTTTAAGAGTGATACCTGCTGGCTGTGTGATTATAAAGAAAGAACTCGGAGCCAGTGAATAAAATGGGAAAGGCATTAATACTTCTTGACAGAGTAGCCGGCATACCATTTAATAGAAGGGTTTTATAAGTTGAGTTTGTGAAGTAGGCATTTTCCTATCTGGTTATCTAAGTCATTGTCTCTTTAGGGCAGTTTTAGCCTTGCTTGTTAAGTATTAGCTCCTGTGGGTTAACCCCATAAACAGGAGAAGCAGGCCGGCCCAGACTAAGAAGTTCTAGAGAAGTCCATGCCTGGCTGATGCTGACTACATCACCTTAAGATGGCTGTGGTGGCACACACCTGCCATCCCAGAACTTGGGAGGCTGAGGCAGCAAGACCATGAATTCTGACCAATTTGAGCAGCATAATGAGACCCTGTCTCAAAAAAGAAAAAGAGTGGGGAGAGGATAAATCACTGTGAAGAACTCTTGGAAAAATCAAGGACAGCTTAGTGTATCTTTTGGAAAGAGATGAGCAATCTGCATTTGTTGGTTCATCCAACACAATCTGCCGGGGACCTAGTCAGTAGCCCATCCTTAGCTGTGGCGTGAAAGCTAAATTACATGTATCCTTGCTTCTACAAAGTTATGCAGCTGTGACCTGGCCACTTTTTCTACAACCCTGGTCTGAGCGTGGACTACAGCAACAGCCTTCTCCCCTCCCACTCGCTCTCCCTTCTGCCCTGGTCTCCAACATTTATTCTCCACACAGGAGCCTGAGGAACCCTCCTAAAACATAAATCTAGTTCATGGTTTTTCTCTACTCCCAACCATCCCAAAGCTTCCCACCATGCCTCGTATAAAATCCAAAGTCAGACAAAGCCTAAAGGGCCCGCCAATAAAGCCATGGCGTCCTCGCCTGTCTCATCTCAAACCCACCTTCCTGTCACCCAGGCTTCAGTCACTTTGGCCTCTGGCTATCCCTGAAACAGATCAAGCATGATCTCCTCTCATCCCAAAGCCTTGCACTTCTTATTCTGTTCAGTTTGATACATTCTTCTCCAAACTATTCATGACTAATTTTCCAATAATTAAGAACTTGGCTCAAAATGAGCCTCTTCAGAGAAGCCAGACCACACTTCTTTATCACTTGTTAACTTTCTATCACTTCCTGTCCCATCTTGCTTCAACACCTTTATTTCTGATCTGCATGCTCCATAGGAACATTATTTCCAGGAAAGCAGTGACAGCTGACTCATGAAACACATACCCACAAGCCTGGTACAAGAGATGTCTAGTAAGTGACTATTTACCCAGAGGAAGACAGAAAGAGATGCTATGGCTTCAATGTGTCCTCTAAAAAGCAAGTCATCCCCATGACAACAGTGTTGAACAGTGAGACCCAATGAGAGGTAATTAGAACATGAAGATTCCATCATGTAGGATCATGCAACTTCAAGGGCAAGGGTTTCTTATGAAAGGACAAGTGTGACCCCTCTCACACTCAACCCCTACCCTGCTGCTCTAAGTCATGTAGGCCCCTGCCAGATGCCAGCCCTTTATTTTGGACTTCCCAACCTTCTGAACCATAAGGAGTAAGTTTCTGTTCCTTATAAATTAACTAGTCTCTCTCTTTTTCTTGGGGTGGTGGTTGCTAGGCATCAACCCCAGGACCCTGAGCATACTAGGCAAGTACTCTATCAACTGAACTACATCCTCAGCTTCCAGTCTCTCAAGTACTGCTACAGCATCATAAGGGGACTAAGACAGGAGACAACAGGTCAGAAACATTGAGATGCAGTAACGGGTGAGACCTGCTGTCACAGAAATACTCAGTGCTGCTGAGAGTCACCAAGTCTTTTCACCATTCTCGTAGGCCATTACATGCTGCCTGCTCTACCACTTCCAATCGATGAAGACAGTCAGACAACACAGCCACAGAGACCCTTCTAAGCTTTGAAATTCTATGATCATTTGGGGTTTTCAAACTCACATGCATCCACAGTCAAACATGTATGACACTGACACACAAAATGGAGGTACCCTGACTCTGTACAATAGTTCCGTATTAGAGAAAAGGCTGACCATGACAACAGACAAATGACAAAAATAGTATGCTACTTATCACGTATGATGTAATACTTGAAGATATGTATACTTCGAACAAGTCAAACTGTCTAGCAGGCTATACTGCGCACATCTTTAATCCCAGCACTTGGGAGGCAAAGGCAGGAGGATCTCTGAGTTCAAGGCCAGCCTGGTCTACAGAGTTAGTTCCAGGACAGCCAGGGATACACAGAGAAACCCCGTCTCAAAAGTAAGTAAGTAAGTAAGTAAGTAAGTAAGTAAGTAAGTAAGTAAATAAATAAATAAAACGTCCTCTAGCTGATTAAGTCCAGACCCACTCTATGTACTGTCCTTTATTGCTTCTTGGCCTTTGACTAAGAACAAGTGCAGAAAAAGGAGGATTATTTTTTCTTACATCACTATACTGACTAAAACTAACAAGCCCAAATCCTTGTGGCTGCCTTTAGAGCTTATCTAGCCATTTCGTTCGATAATATCTTTAGATAGTCTCTTCAATAACCCTAGAATAAAAAGAATGAACTCATTTGGATAAACAAATGCAAATGCAAATGCCCAAATCACTCAAAATAGACACAGATACTGTTCTTAAAAGCCACAGACATCTATCAGACATCTTGGCTGTATGGAGAGAAATATTCTTTTTGAAAAAATAATTTATTTATTTTTATTTATTCATAATAAATAAGTATTTATTTATTTGTTTGTTTGTTTTTACTTTATGTACATTGGTGTTTTTCCTGCATGTATGTCTATGTGAGGGTATCAGATCCCCTGGAACCAAAGCTGTGAGCTGCCATGTGGGTGCTGGGAATTGAACCCAGGCCCCCTTGAAGAACAGCCAGTGCTCTTAACTACCATCTCTCTAGCTCCCAGGAGAGAAACATTCTTATGCCTAATCAAAGTCTAAGTTATCAAGTCTTTCCTATTTTAAAAAACAAGAGACTTACAGTTGACATACACAAAGAACTGGCAATTGGAGACCAATCATTCAGTGGCCTTCAACCTGGTACTAAGGAACAGCTCCTATGGACCAAGGAGTATGAGATCAATTGCTGGTGACAGGAAAGCAACGAACAAGAAAATGCACAGATGCAACAAAAACAGATGCAATCTAGAGAAGTATACATACAGACGTTCACAAGTTCAAAGAAGAAAAATACCACCAGCAAGTTATCTCTTCGGTGCTTTAACTGTGATAGGTACAAAGATTCAATGAGTAAATATGTTTCCTGAATCAAAAATCAAGATCTGTTGTCTGGCATATTAGGAGAACATTTGAATTTTGGATTTCCAGGAAATCCAAAATGCGAGGTTCATAGGAGACACAAAACTCTATCTTTATCCTCCAGTCCCCAAGGACACACCTACATACAACTTGCACACCTAAGGCTCAGGGACCACTGTAGAAGAGGGGCAGATGGATTCCTGGAGCCAGAGGAACAGGGAGTTTGCTGTGAGATTGTGTCTCCTAGGAGTATCAGAAGCTACACCCATAAAGTCTCTCCAACATGACTGCCTAAACATGAGCTGAACAGGACGACACCAGTGGACATACTAACATGAACAAGGGGAAGCTCAGGAGGTCTAACCCTACACAGAGAATAACAGCTAGCTGAGGAATGCTGAGAGTGGGAGAAATAGTGTTTCCCAGGAGCGAGCACACCAACTGGCTATCCAATACCAATGGTCACCATGAAAACATATATACAAGTTACATTATACACACCGAGCAGGCTGTAGTTATGTATTTAAGGAAATGTATGTATGTATGTATGTATGTATGTATGTATGTATGTATGTAAGAACAATTAATGAAAAAGGGAGCCACGAATTTGAAAGAGCAAGGTTGGGTTTTTTGGGAGGGCTTGGAGAGAAAATGATACAATTATATTATAATCTCAAAAGAAAAATGTAAAGTTCTAAATCATAACTACAGAAGAGATGTGTACCAGCAGTGTGCTATATGATACCAGAGTCAGATGATGGATGGCAATCACCATCAAATCCTGGGTCCTTCTTTCCTTCCATTTTTTGACTTCTATTGTTAAAAAGGCAAAAAAGGAAACAAGAAATCTCAAGACAGGTAACATGGTGTCCCATATTCCAAATGCACTTGCAAATCTGGTTCAAGCAGATAAAGCGATCATGAATTGAGCAGTGTGGGATGCTCCTAAGCGCTCACCAACTCTGCTTGTTCTCCAACCACACAAAGCCCCTCAAGAGCTTTAAGTCTGCTTATTGGAACAGTAAGTTTAGAAAGCAGAGAACCAGGAATAAGAAAGGGAGTGTTCAGGAGCCCACTGTACAATGTGATACTTACTGTTAGTAATAAAGAATTGTATTTCTGCCGATTGCTGAGAGTAGACTGTAAATGCTCTCATAACTAAAATCAAGTGTGCACAGTACAGTATTTTAGACATTTTGAATTAGCCGTTCTACAATGTATATATATCTTAAAATAATACATCATATATGATAAGTAGTATATTTTTTGTCATTTAAAAGTCAACTAAAAGGTTAGGGATATGGCTCAGTAGATAAAGCTGTTGCTATGCAAGCATTAGGATCAATGTTCAGATCCCCAAACCCATCTAAAAGCCAGGCAGGTGTGGCAGGCACCTGCAATCCCAGCACTCCAGAGGGAGAAGCAGGGATTTAAGGAGCAAGCTGGCTAAGCTAGCCAAATCAGAGAATGCTCCCTCTGTTTAACGGAGACTCTCCCTCAATAAACAAAGTGGAGAGGCATGAGGAGCATGCCCGATACCAATGTTAGTGCTCTGCATGCACTCCTGTACACATACTTGAGTCCATACACATTCAAACACACACACACACACACACACACACACACACACACACACACACAAGTTATCTTCAAAGTAAGAGCAAACTTCATTTGGGGAGGAATAAAGCAACCTCAAAAATGAGTTTTTCCTTGAACTGAGTTATATATTTCAAATTTACATATTTTTCAATGCTTATTTGGTACTTTACACAGAATATAAAAAATGATATAATGAATACTGTTCTTCCTATTTTTATGTTAAAGGATTGTTTGCTCCAACTGACTCAGTTAACACTCAGTTTGTCCCTTCTGGCTGAACTTGGCCTCATACCTGTAAAGTGGTTTAACATCAACATAAACTATCTTGTTTTAATAGTTATGCTGCTCAGTCTCCCAACCCTGGGGCAGCACAGGCTGCTGTCTCAGACGATGCCTTCCCATGAACACAACCAGTGGCAGACACCATTCACTGTTACCAAGCTAGCCTTGTTCCCTTGTCCCCTACTGTCTCTGAGAACTTGTATGTTGGACTCAGCAAAGGACAGACAACAGAACTTAGTTTTGTCTTCATTTGGTCTTAAGAGTTGTAGAAAGCAGTGAATTTTTTCTTCTCTCTCCTCAAATCTTTTCTCTTCCTCTTTCTTGTCAATGAATGCTAAGAACTTCTACCCCTACAACAAAAACTGCCTTGCTGTTTTTGGGAACTACGGGTTTCTTTGCACTCATACTGCTCCTTCACAGGAAACTCCCTTCCTGTCCCTCCTTGCCTGACCAGCTTATCTCCAAGACTGTACTCATGCCCAGCACCTCACCACTCTGGCTTTCTTTTACTATTCTTGTGGCATTCTGAGGGATGCTGGTAAAAAGCACTTGTAACTACTCAAACCCATGTTTTTCTTCTGATGGGTCTTGTTAGACCTTTATGGGCACGCGCTCTTAGAATCTTAGTGAGTTAAGTTCCACCTAGCTGTCTACAACGTATACACACTACTGAAACATGTTATAAATGATAAATACCATTTTTATTTATCAATTTTATAAAAAAAAAAAACCCTCAATTTTGGAGCAGTATGATTCTCCATATGTGGCACTGGCATTTTCACTTACTGCCATATAAACAAACTCAAGTGTGTGTGTACAGGGATATTATTATGAAGAGCTATAAATAAAAACATGTGATTCAAATTAAGAGGCCTAGGTGAAATCATCACTCAAGTCACACCGCTTGGACAAATCCCAGTTCCGTTCAATCTCAGTTTCTCTGTCTAGAAGGTGCCGTACTTACGTGGAAGCAACAAAGAATATAAAGGAAAGGTATTTTATACAGTAATACACAAATGCCATGAAGCTTAAATGCAGTACATAAATCTACTCAACCTAAGGATGTCAAAGTCTGCCCTAAGAACACCAAAGAGCTAAAATTTGAAAATTAGCCTTACTGAAAAAAGCTGAACCAAGTGTGGGTAACCTAAAATAACCTCTCAGGAATCACAAATGAGCTCATTTCACCCACGCCTATCGGAAAGAGGCCTTCAAACCCAGAAAGGGAGACACAGAAAGCTAAAAAGTACGCTCCAGCTAGATCTGCCTTTAACACTGTAAAAGCCGAACTGCCAAAGCACTCTCAGGAAAAATGCAGTAAATCACCTAATTTACTCAAAAGAACTTAAATGTTTTAACCAGTCTGCCATCAAAAGAGATCAAGAAGAGGGCCAATGGGACTTGGGCTGCAATGTGAGCTGTCTTTAAAATGCAATTGTTCTAATCATTTTCTACAGATGCAGCCTCACAAGGGGCTGCTGTCACAGGGACCATTTACGACTTGTTATGGTGTCTCTATTGTTTACCAGTGTCATTTGCTGAAAAAAGGCGACAGCTGGGACAGAAAGCTGCTACTCAACGAACAATATAATCCCGTGAAAGTAATCAACAAATTTAAGGGTGTTAATTAACTTTACACTTTATCATGTTCAATTAGTTGTCCTTTCTAGAAAAGATTGCCGTGCACAATCAGTTTAGAGCGTGCCATGTTTGATTTGTAAGTGATCACTGTTTCTGTTTCAGAGCCATGTCAGATGTTCTCCTGGGTTTTGGTGACACAGATGAATGGCTCTGCACATGTTAGGGGTGATCTGGTTTAACATAAGCCAGCATAACATAACCCCTTGTTAACACTACTTCTGGCATAACCCAAGCTGGAAACAAGAAAGCCAAAACATTCAGAGCACTATTCTGGAGTCGGATAAACAAAGTTTGGTTAGCCTTTCCTGAAATAAACAAAGACAAATGCATAGCAAAATAAGCAATTTTTCATCATTATTTTTCAGAGTAAGATTTCTCTTTCAGGGGCATGTTTGGGATCATTTCCTCCCAGCAAGACCTCAAAGCTCTGCCACATTATGCACAAAGCACCGCTGCAGCCTCAGACTACACAATGCAGACAGGCTTTTCCACAGCAACTGACTAAGTAGGAAGTGTGTTCAGTACTGGCTTATATTCAATTCTAGATTGTAATGATTAGATCCCGAAGTTGCATTCTGTAAGTGGAGAAAATCTGCAGGGAAGCACATTAATCTATGGATGCAATTTGTTATCATGCCTACCTTTAATGCACCCGTCCCTACTTACTAATAGGACAAGGAGAAGCCCATGATAGAGCGACAATATATTCACTATTGCACTTTAATGAAAGCCACTGCAGCTATTCCGAATTGATAAATACAGCATGTATCAAAATATTTCAAAGCCAATGAGGGGGTGAACAAAACCTAAAACTGAGGTCTGGCAAGAGGTGTCCATCTTTATGAAAACAAAAGCAATGGGCACGCGCTGATCTCTTAACAAAAAAAGCTATCGATGAAGGATTTTTGAAACACTGTCCTAAGTCATACCTTGCTGTTCTAGACTATTTCTTGCATAATGTACAAATTAAATAAATGCATATAAATAGCTACAGCTGGTTAGCTGGTTATAGCATTCACAAGGACAAAGCCGAACTTCTTTAAAACAGAAAAGTTGTTAACACTGAAAGCTAATAATGTCCTAAGTTAAATATTAAAGAAGGAAATTATAGGCTATATCTGAAACAGCTGAAACCACAATACACAGCAGCAGAAAACATTTGTTTTCTGCAGAAGATCTGCAGGGAGAAGAGGAGCGGTCGATAGATCCTTAAATTGGAAGCAATAGCCGTTCTTCCAGCCCAAGTTGGCAGCTGCTCCATTTGCAGACCTGCTTCATTATTTACCCATAATGACCATCAAGCTGCAGTCAAAGTCAGATCACAACAACTGTCAGCAGCTCTTTTAATTAGCCTTGTTTGAATTCAGATAAATATCACAATAGCCCTGCTTATGCGGACAGAGCAACAGAATGTTCTGTGTGGAGCAAGCTTGGCTTGGGAAGGACCTTGGTGCTATAGAAAGCCAGAGAGAAATGCAGGGTGGGTCTAACTGGTGGGGAATCAAAGCATAAGATGCTTTACCTTCATTTTGAAATCACCTAAGAAAACAATTTCCAGACATTGGCCGAGACTGAGATGGTTGCTCAATGCTGAACTGCAATGAAACTCTCGGCCCCTGAAAGCCACATATCCTGAGCCTCCAGAGAATCAGGGCAATGTCTTTGGAAACACTGAGTTTTAAAATTATGTCTTGGGGGCAGGGAATGGTAGAGCACATTCTAGTACCCTAAAAACAAAAACTCCTCTTGTAACTATCATATCTTTCAGCTTTAAAAACAATTTAAAAAACAAAATAAATCTTTTATTAAGTAGCTTGTAACTTTAATGCACCTTTATTTTACCTTTTAAGAAATTTTAGGAGTTTATCCTTCTGTGATAGGAATTGGTGATTTTCCTATAAATTTCATGTTCTCATTCAGCATTAATAATCAAAGTTTAAAAGGCTAATAACCAAATTCTAGGTAATCCAATTACTGCCATATTCCACATCTGTCTGGACCCCACCTACCCCATCTTGATGCAAAAGAAACATGATAATTACTTTCCCTCGATTTTCTACAGAATGTGCTGTAGCTTTAAAGGAAGGAGAAAGCAACAGCTGACAAGTGAGGAAGAGGATGAGGAGGAAAAACAAGCGAAGGGCAAGACAACCCAACAGCAACGGGAGTAACAGGACCACCAGAAACTAAGAGAATGCTGAGTGAATGTAGTCACTCCTGGCCAACCGGAGCTCAGCTCCGAGTCCAGCCCACTTGTAAAGTCTTTGTGAATCTCAACTCCAGATTTCAAGGTGGAAGGCCAAGCTGAGGAAGTAGCTGCTTACATTATGAGATGCTTTCCCTCCATTCTTGCTAACTCCTCAGCCATTCTGCAATCATTCTGCAATCATTTCTAAAACATGGCACCCTCAAGGAAGGCTAGCCACCATATTTGCATGAGGGTAAAGGATGCATTACTATTACAGTTCCTATCCACTTGGCAATCTCCTTACTGAATAAACAAACACTGCTATGGGAAGTAACAAAGAAAGCAAGGACTTCATTTACAGTCAACTTCAGGTGCTTACACCTCAGAGTCAATTATAGCACGCGGGTGCGTGAGAAAAAGGCAACTATTTACTTGAGTGCTGATAATGTTAAGTGAGGAGGGAGAATTCTCCATCTGGTTTTGTGAGAATTACAGCAGGGTTATATTTCTTGTCTTGCTGTCTTTAAAGTGAAGCCATATGTAACAACCTGCTATGGAAAACAGCCTTTCAGCTCTTCACCCTTTAATACAACCTACCTCTTGACTACACGCACAGCCAAGAGCTACAACCATGAGTTTCTTATTGTTGGCCCTCACAGGCACAATTCAGCATGTTCTAAAGGTGACCCTCAATCTTCTCCTTCAGTAACACCCCAAAGTGAAGCACACTTCTTCAGGCATATCCACTCATTAGCCATCCCCAGGGCCTACATGCACTAGAAGCTGTAGAACAGATTTCCCAAGGTTAACACCTTAGATCACTAGTTTTTCAGGCCACTGATGGAGATTTACACGTAGAGAAATTTACAGTTATGTTTTGTTTCTGACAGGTATAGTTTCCCATCCTCCTCCAGTACCCCATTCAAATGGCAACAAAACCAGCAGAATTCTGCTCTTAAAGACCAGCGTTCACAGGAAGGGTCTGCAGCAAGCAAAAACAGAAGCAGAACAGTACCAGGACCGAAACCCTGGTTTCTTTCAATTTGAGAGCTACCCCAGTAACTTCCTAACATGAACTCCCCCCACCCCACCCCACCCACACACACAAAAGTTCCTTAAATGTTTTGTGGTCAAACACATATTATGTTAAACAGATGCCTAATAACATAAGCTTATATAAATATGCAAATATATACCTTGAATTTTTCTAAAAGCAGAGAAAAGCTTTCCAACTTATTTTATTTTTAAAAAGTTTTTACTATTGGGGCTAGAGAGATGGCTCAGAGGTTAAGAGCACTTTGCTCTTGCAGAGGACCTGGGTTTACTTCCCAGCACCCACATGGTGACTCACAACCATCTGTAACTCCAGTTTCAGGGAATCCAATGCATTCCTCTGATCTCCACAGGCACCAGGCATGTATATGGTCCAAATGCATACATACATGCAGGCAAAACACATAAAATAAAATAAAAAATAAAAAAATATAAAAATATATTTTAAAATTTAATATGATGATAATGATGTATATGGGTACTTTGCCTGAATGTATGTCTGTATACCATGTGTGTGCTTGGTGCCTGCAGGGGACAGAAGAGGACATCAGATCCTCTCAAATGGGAGTTACAGATGATTGTGAACCATCATGTGAGTTCTGGGAACTGAACCTGGATCCTCTGCAAGAGCAAGCAGTGCTCTAACCACTGAGCCATCTCTTCAGTCTCTCCAACATCTTACTAAATTTCCTTTTCAATGTATCTCAAAATGTGTCTTCTTTGGGGGATGTTTCATGAAATGTTATGTTAGAAACACATGACCTCACTTTCACCTTTTTAGCCACTAATTTCTGTTGATTTTCATGTGGAATTTCATTTTTAGTTAGTATTTTCTCAGTGAATAATTTTCTGTGTTAAATCTCCTGGAATTGGCTTTTCTTTTTTGCTTTTTAATAGATGGTGTCTCTCATAAGAAGTAGAAGGTTAGAGTTTAAAAATATAACTGATGAAAAATGAGTTAGCTTGTTTTACTTTCTGTGGTTAGTTATTTATAACACATTAT
Source organism: Peromyscus attwateri (assembly GCA_902168425.1). Classification (NCBI taxonomy): domain Eukaryota; kingdom Metazoa; phylum Chordata; class Mammalia; order Rodentia; family Cricetidae; genus Peromyscus; species Peromyscus attwateri. The sequence continues at coordinate 62,453 of CABHPP010145045.1, forward strand.
CTTGTAACCACTATTCAAGTTCATTTCATTGTTTTCTCCCTCTTGCCTCAGTTGGAGAAGTTTTCTCTTTCCACTTCATTTTTCCTTCTTACTGTTTTCATAAGGGTAATCTTTAAAACTGTAAAGCACACGCCATTAATTATAAACGTTTTAATGGAGTTTTTGTTGTTGTTGTTGTTATTTCTACATTGCTGATCATGACATGAACCATGGTATATTTTAGGCCAGAGAATACCATTGCACTCCCCACCCTTTACACACACAATTAAAATCTTATTGCCAATAATTTTAGTTTTCCTTTTAATTTCTAAATGCACAAAAGCAAGTTTTTAAGGTAGTTGATGGTTTTATTTTATATCATTTTGTGTCTATCGCTATTTATATTGCTTTGCTTTCTAGAAAAACCTTCCTTCATACTAAAATATATGATGTGGTAACTAATTAGGTAAGATTTTGTTGACCTGCTTCATTTTTTTAAAAACTTAAGAGTTTCAGTTTTCAGGATCATTGGGGGGGGGGGGGGTTTATACACCCAGAACATCTGAAAAAACATCATCTTGTCTATTAGAAATTTACTTAGTAAAGGGTTTAATTTCAAAATGTATAGGATCCAATTCTTATGTCAAGGTCAAACGGGTTCTTTGTGGGAGAGAAAAGTTTCTCTGCAGAGCAGCCACGTTTGAGACTTCCACATGGTCTGTATCTCCTCGCACAGCCACTATCTTGGTGGTATTCTGCTGCCACTTCCACACATTCACTGCTAACAAGTTTCATGAAGAGATTAAATCCTCACCAATATTCCCTGGACATGTCTGCCAACATTCGATTACAATGGTAACTTCTTGTCCAGAAAGTTCTTCACCTCAGGAAGGTGGCCCCTGCTCATGGTGTCTCTATGACAAGGCTGTGGCTGCTTTCTTGGGCTCTTTTTGAATGGACTGCTCTTTATTCAGTCCCATTCCTTACTCCCACCCGGGCCACCCGTACTGATCTGTCCTCTCTGTCATTTGACCATTATCTCTTGGAGCCTCGCAAGCTTCTATTTAGGACCAGTTCCTACTGTGTTGAAGCTCCTGCCTTGTGAGGATGTTGCCAATCCAGTAGAGGCGGCTTGGTTGAGTGGCTGGCTTTACAACCTCCGTGTTTCTTTTATGACCAGGATGCTTGGTTTGCTGAGAACTACAGCCCCAGGCAATAGTCAATAGCAGATTTCAGCTAGTCTCCAGCCTTTGAAAACAGGACTTCCCTGAATTAGTTACTCTTCCCACTGCTGAAAGGGAGGTCTATTTCTATGTCATGCCGTTTGAGGCTGTGGTCCATCACGGCAGGGAAGACAGAGCAAAGAGAATGTAAGGCAGGTATCACACTGAATCCAGTCAGGAAGCTGAAGAGGCCAAGACCCTACCCTCAGAAGGGTGCCATCTACAGTTAGGATGATCTTCCTATCTCAACTCAATCTAGAAACCCCCTCACAGACATGCCCAGAAGTTTGTCTTCTAGATGATTCCAGATCCTGTCAAACTGACAGTCAGTATTAACCAACATACCCCCTTATTCACAAGGAGGAGTACTTGTGCTTCTCTTAAATCCAGGAACAGAACTCCCAG
>CABHPP010145046.1:0-41386 GCA_902168425.1 Peromyscus attwateri
TTGGCTTTTACTTCATTATTCACACTGCAATCAACTGGCCCTAGTAAATGTGATCTTATTTGTTTTTCAATTAATGTCAGACTTATAATTCCATTAAATTAGTTTTACAATATGTGACATTTATGAAGTATTCATGTCTTCTCCTTTATCTCTTTCCCTTCTTTATCAAATTTGAGTCGACTTGCCTTCAGTAATATCTCTCATTCCTCATTGAGATGATATTCACACATGTTGTTTCTACACATTTATGATTCAGGATCATTACCTATGTGTGCTCAGTACTTGTTGGATTAACTCAAAACACATTCTTCAAATATCATCGTTTCTATTATGCCTAGCGACTAATCCCCTTCCTCCATGTTAGGGTAGATGATTTTCCTATGTACTTCTATGATTCTTCTAAGGTCCTTTTTCTAATTAACTACAAAAATAAACATTTTTACAACCTTTAACATTAATCATCATTCTCCTTAAAATACAATATTAGAATATTAAATTTTACCTTGATTTTTCTATCTATTCATTCTCTGATTTGAGAATCCATAGTAGTATGCTCTTATTTTTTGAACTGATACAATATACTGAATAGCTCTAAACATACACATATTTGAATAGCATTTCTTATACACATGCACAAACAGATGTATATGTAAAAAGTATATACCTTTATATATTATATACATATAACACACATATTTATTTTACTGCTTCTAAAGACCTGCAATAATTATTCACACATCAAAAGCACATTTGTATTAGGAGTAAACAATATTATTACAGTGCATGTGATCAATAATCCTGGAACTCAGACTTTCCTTTTGCATTGCGTATTTGTAAGTGAAAAATATAACACAACATAAAGCTTATCTTTTGAAACATCTATTTAAAGATATAATAATGGGAATTTTGTGTCTACTACATTTATCTACAAGTCATATGCTATTATTATGTTTGGTCTATATTCTGCTTGCTTAGTAATCAAAAATTTTCTGAGCATTTGTAATGCTCTATACAATTCATTTCAATGAATGTTTAGGTCAAAGTTTTAAAAATATATTAAAATATGTCACAAGATATACAAATGCAAATTATGTTTTCCAAAAATATACATGCTTGATTCTTTGCACTTTACTTGAGAAGAAAAGTAATATAAATATTATCCAGCCATGAACTCTGAGAACTATATTAATGATCAACAGCCTGGAATGACAAAAAGAGATAATAGGAGTGTGGATATCATGGGAGTAACTAACTACTTTCTGGTTGTATTCAAGGCTCACATCACAAGGTGAAACTCATATCTGGCACTATTATCAGGCCAAAAGCCTGCGGTTACATATTTCACAGCACCTTGAGGAGAACCTAAATTGTCATTCTGCTAAATAGGCCAAGGATTAAGCAAACTCCTAATAATATATTGAACATATAGATAAGTGCATTTTCAGCCCTCAACCCTCATCAGAGGAGCATATTTTTTGAAATAGATGGTGATTGACACAGAAACTCACAATTGGTCGAGCTTCAAATAAAAGAGGCTTCACAATGCTCAGCACTAAGGGAGACATCAATAATGTACCCTCTTCTCCCAAGGCTCAGTGATCACTGCTGAAGATGTTTGAAAGATTTAAAAGAAGTTGGCAATGACCACAACAATAATTTATTTTCTGAGTACAGTAGAGCATTTGCACATATGAACGAACACACAACTGGTGTAGCAGCATGGACAGGACCTGTGCAAGCTCAAGCCAGACAAGATTCCAGCATGGATAAGGAGGACAGAAATTAACTCCCACCTCTAAATGAGGTGCTAGTGGGAATTGGTAACTGCTGAGAGAGGGGTAATATGTTATCTTCCTGTCTTTAGTAGATTTAGTGGATTAAAAGAGCTCATATCTGAAAGTATGTCAGTATACATTGTACTTGATGAGTTTAAAAACTATAAATATAGGCACAAAGTTGGGTAGGAAAGGAAAGTGGGTAGATCTTGAGAAAAAATATTCCAGTAGTATTCTTCAGTGGAATTGATAAAATTTAAAAAAAAAATCAAGGTGGGTTACTACTAAGAAATGATATTTGCTAAAGGTATACCTGAATATATTGAAATCAAATAAAATAAATGCTCTGTATATAAAGACATTTCCCCTCTTTGTAGTTTCTTCTGCAGAACTTGTCTTTTACAGACTATATTATGAAGTTTTTTTTTTCCCATAGAGTGTATTAAAAAAGATTTTAAAACAAAGGTTGGTGAAACATCTTCATAGGAAATATATTCAACTTTGTAAACACAAGTAGGTTGGTTATAAGAAATGTATGTCGCCGGGCGTTGGTGGCGCACGCCTTTAATCCCAGCACTCGGGAGGCAGAGGCAGGCGGATCTCTGTGAGTTCGAGGCCAGCCTGGGCTACCACGTGAGCTCCAGGAAAGGCGCAAAGCTACACAGAGAAACCCTGTCTCGAAAAACCAAAAAAAAAAAAGAAATGTATGTCAATACCATTCAGCATGTTTCATCAGTATTTATCATAAAACAAAGCCACAGTGGATGAATGGAAGAACTTGTGGTCATTGATTAACAGGAAAGACATAAATGATTTGGAGAACTGAAGGTAGTTGACACAAAAGGACAAAGTAAGTGGAGAGATGCTGTAAGAGCCGTTAAAATTCTACCCAAGACAAGCTGTCACTTTCTCTAACCAGGAGTAGTGACCCCAGTACAGAAAACTGAGAGTCAGTAAGTTCCAGTCTGATTACTAAGAGTAAAAGCAACTCTAAAGAAATGGAAGCTCAGCATTTTACAGCAGAAGATTTCAACTTGATGCTCAAAGACCATTATTATTGTCAATTGACAAAAAATAGAGTTCACAGCAGTTGGTATCCTGGAAACTGAGAAAGCAAAGAAAATGGGAAGAGTTAGGAGAAAAAAATATTATTTCTAGAGGAACAATGATAGCATTGAGTTTTTGCCTTGTGACCTCATAAAACTTTCATGTTTGACTTGCAAGTTGATTGGGGGAGCAGACATCTTAATATCCTCTGTGCAGCTTAAAAGCCAGATGTTACTTACCATCTGGATGAGATGTGTTCAGACACTGCCATGGGACTTTCAAAGAAGCCAGCATTATGGGAAATATATTAATAAATGTTCTCTATGGCTAAAGAAATAATTCTTCATTATGAATATGGCAGTTCCTGCTAGTTGCAGTCCTTGCAGGAGTGAGAGATAATGAATATAACAATTTGCTATGACTGTTACAAAGAGAGCTGTAAAAGAGGTTGTTATCTTCCTAAGTTTCCAGAAAAGTAACAGTAATGACACTGCTTGTGAAGGTCATGTTCAGGTTTTAGGCTGATAATTTAATATTCCAGGTGAAGTGCCTACAATTGTGTTTAGGACTAGTACTAAAATAAGCGTGTACACACTTTTGAATGTGTTTAGGGAAGTTTGGCATAGGTTGTAGCCTGGTAGAATTCTTTGAAATCCTTTACTTAGAGCAAGGATAAAGAAAAGGTTCTTTTCAATGAATGAAAATCAAGCACTCTTGTAACTCAAACCTTTCCCATGGGCATATGTACTAAATCACTTACAGGTTAGGGAATCATTTCTCTGTTTACAAGGCTGCTTTTCTTGGTCCTTATTAATTTTGGATTCCTACATTGACAATTTGCCAGATTTTTTTTTAAACTTTGGAATTTAGTTTCTCTTGGTCAGTCTTTCTGATTGTTGTTTTCCTAACTCTTCTACATGTCTCCCTATGTCCACCTATATCCAATTATGTCTCCCTGTATCCACCTATTTCTACTTGTTTCTGTCCATGGCCATCTATGTACACCTATGTCTACCTATGTTTTTGTATGTCAACCAAATCTACCAATGACTGCAATCTCCACCTATTTAAACCTATGTCTACCTATGTCGATGTATGCCTGCCTATTATACCTGTGTCTGTATACCTTAATTACCCATATTTGCCTTGGAGATTTTACCATTGTTCAATAATTTACCTATTCTGTTCGCCTCTACTTCTTCACTAACACCTGCTTTCATCTTCCTTCTAGTTTTAATTTATATCCATTCATACTTTTTGTCTCTATATTTAAAATTTTTCCCTTTTCCCTATACACTTGTGTTTGGTTGGTGCTTCCTCTTGACATGTAACTATATAATAATAGATGAAAAAAAAAAAAAAAAAAAGGCGGGGGGTGGTGGTGGTGGTGGCGGCGGCGGCGGCCGCGGCACGCCTTTAATCCAAGCACTCGGGAGACAGAGGCAGGCTGATCTTTGTGAGTTCGAGGCCAGCCTGGTCTACAGAGTGAGTTTCAGGAAAGGCACAAAGCTGCACAGAGAAACCCTGTCTCGAAAAACAAAACAAAACAAAACAAAAAAAGTAAAATAAAAACAAAGCAAAACAAAACAATACAAACCCAGAGGTTTCCAGTCTATTGCATTTGAAATAAATTTAGTAGTAATGTATGTCTTACTTTCTCTTGCCCTTATAAAATGCCACGATGAATCAAGAAACAAATTTACTTCATCTTACAGCTTATAGTCTATTGTGACTGAAAGTCCGGGCAGGAACCTGGAGCTAGCCACTAAAGTGGAGACCATGGAGGAATGCTGTTAATAGCTTGCTTGTTATGGCTAACTCAGCTACATTTCTTACAACCTGGCACCACCTGCTGAGTGTTGGGCACTCACAGTGGGCTGGGCATTCCTTTATCTATATTAATAAAACATAATTCCCTAGAGACTTGCCTACAGGCCATCTTGTGGAGACATTTTCTCCACTGATGTTCCTCTTCCCAAATAATTCTAGCCTGTGTCAAGTTGACAAAACATACTAGCCAAGATGTATTCACGGCACATAGTAATTAAGACGGAAATGTGACAACTGGCAGGCAAATATCCACACTCTCAATCTGTTGGCAACAAACACCTCAGTATATCTTTGTTTCCAAACCTTTATATTTTCAAATAGTATTTATGTTGATTTATTAGTTTTTGTGTGCATGTGGGGAGGGACCACACCACAGTGCACTTGTAGATTTTAGAAGACATTTGGTCAGAGTAAGTTGTCTCCTTCCACCTTGACCCTCTGAGCCATCTCCCAAGCCCCAGACTTAAGGTTTAACAGGAGAAACACATTTAAAAATATTGATTGGGAGCTGGAGAGATGGCTCAGAGGTTAAGAGCACTGCCTGCTCTTCCAGAGGTCCTGAGTTCAACTCCCAGTAACCACTCCCAGTAACCACATGGTGGCTCACAACCATCTCTAGTGGGATCTGATGCCCTCTTCTGGCATAAAGTTGTACATGCAGATAAAGCACTTATATACATACATAAATACACAATAAAATCTTAAAAATATTGATTATTGAGCATCGCAGCATGCAACATTTAATGACATTTTAAGAACATTACACAGATTATAATACTAAGTTATTATAAATAAAACTTGTGGTTAAATGTTCATTTCAAGAAACATCAGAAAAATATAGTACAGTATTCAAATATCAATTTGGTATTAAGAATATCACTACTCTAACAAATTTTTGAGCATTTCAGAACTACATACGTAGGTAGCATTAGCATCTGTCTTTTGTTATGAATATAAACAAAATCAATTACTTTAATTCTAAAACTGTAAAACTTTTATCTTCTTAGAAATACTAAAAACTACATGCATGAGTGAAAGATTGTGATATTAAAAACAAAACTATGCCAGGTGGTGGTGGTGGTGGCGCACGCCTTTAATCCCAGCACTTGGGAGGCAGAGCCAGGAGGATCTCTGTGAGTTCGAGGCCAGCCTGGGCTACCAAGCGAGTTCCAGGAAAGGCGCAAAGCTACACAGAGAAACCCTGTCTCGAACCCCCCCCCCAAAAAAAACAAAACAAAACAAAAAAAAACCTATGCTAATATGTCTAAAGTAGTCCTGGAGAAAACTTGGATTTCTGATAGGTTCTAAGAAGAGCCTTCTACTTCCAACACCAGCAATTGCAGGTTCTGCTTCATAACAGATTCCCTAAGGCGTTGCAAGGCATTACCACAGGTTTGTGTAACATTACTGCATCAGGAAGTGTGAGCTTAAACAGGGATGTTAAATGATGCCAGAGTTGCTATGCCAACTGAAAGTTCACTGACCTCATTAATTTCTTTTCAATTTGCTTTTCATTCAAAAAGTATTGTAATCATACACTTACTACAAGTTTTAATAGTTGTTCTCCGCAATACTGACAAGGAAACAGCATTAGAACATGAAAATAAATTTATGATGTCAGAAATGGTACTGTGTTCTTCACAGATATTATTGAGAATGAAATTAGGATTTGAACTTGAGATTTGCTGAGGATCTCATGTAATCTAAGCTGACTTCAAACAAATTGTGTAGCTGAGATTGACCTTGAACTCTGGATCTTCCTGTTTACATCTTCCAAGTGATGAGAGATGAACTTTGTGTTATGAAAATCATAAGTGGTAAAGTTACACAGAGAGTAAAACATCTATTAGTAAAATTCTGAAATTCACAGAAATTCTTGAATTACTGTGGTGATAATATAAGAAGGACCAGCCCTGAGAACATATACATAGAGATTGCTTTATTTGGACTGAGCAGGTGGCATTTATATATTTAGAAATATATATGTCTCTATACACACATAAGTTTTATATATGTATATATGTTAAACATTGTTATGTATTTATTACTTATATATTTATACTATATACTATTCATAATTAATATATTATATGTATTTGTATAATGATAATTAAAAAGAGAGTCCATGAATTTAAATGAAAGCAAGGGGTAGAGGAAATATGGAAGGAGTTGTTATGAGATAATTGTATTATGATCAGTAAAAATTATTTTTTTAAAAAATATGATGTACAGTGTTCTTTTTTCTCAATATTATCAAGATATTTTATAATAATTTTTCATTCCTAACTTAAATATTATAATTTTTCTGACACCAACATTTTGCTAAATGTAATGTGTTATGAGGCTGAATATATAAAGCTTTATTATTCATACTTTTAATTTGAAAGCAGAGATATAAATGAACTGCTGTAGACAGAAAGTTTCTCTGGGCCTGCCTTGTCTAGCAGTCCAAATGAATCTCTCCCGCCCATGGTTCTACAGCTACTTATAAAATAATCACTCAGAGACTTATGTTAATTGCAATCTGTATTGCCTATGGCTCAGGATCATTATTAATTGGCTCTTATAAGTTAATTCAACACATTCCTATTATTCTGTGTCTTGCCACAAGGCTTCATAGCTTACCAATACTTTCACATCTTGCTTCTCCTGGTGATGGCTCACCTGACCTTTTTCTTCCAGTCTATCTCTTTTGTTTGAATGTATGACCTAATCTTATTCTGCCATTGGCCAAATAACTTTGCTTATCAACCAATCAGAGCAACACATATCCACAGCAACCTGCTGATCCTCCTATTTCATCTTCTAAATGTGCCATGCCTCATAGAAAGATTGTGATGCTTTTATTGATCAATATTATTACTATACAAATATAATAGTTAGCTACACAGGTTTTAACATACATCTTAATCTGTGATGAAGAAAATCACAAGCAAAGCAGTTTTCCATGATTAAATACCTGATAATTGGACTTTTACAATACTATAGAATAAAAAGACAACCAAGGCAAACCAACTCTGCATTAACATTCTATTTTATCACACTGTCTTCCATGACATCACATGGTCCCCTAATATCATCCCAACTTAAAGCACACACATTCCGAAAATGTAATGGTTTACTGCATTAATAATTTTATGAAGGATTCACACATGCTGTATCTTAAGAGAACATATCTTATCTTGTTGATGCTAAATCTTGTTTTTAAACTTAAGAAAATGAAAATGAAAACTAATATTTAACATCATTGATTATAGAGCAGAATAATTTTATCATCCAATAATAATTGAATGTAGATGAATTTCTAAACAGTCTTATTAAATAAGAAACATAGAGCTAAACACAGGGGTGCAAGCCATAGAGATCAGAGCAATAGCCGCCAACTAATCTTAGCTCACCATGTCGCCATAGCTTCCCAACAGAACCTCTTCTTGTCTAACCTGCGCCTTTATTGCCTTGCTGTTCTGCCTTCTCATTGGCTCTTAACCCAGCCACTCCACTTCCTTGTCACTGCCTGTCTATACAGACCTCCAGGTCTCTCTATGGTTGGTACTGGGATTAAAGGCATGTGTCACCACACTTGGCTGTGTCCTTGAACTCTGAGACTCTGCCTGCCATGTGATGGGATTAAGGGACCGTGCTACCACCGCCTGACTTCTGTTTATGGCTGACTATGACCTCTGATCCCCAGGCAAACTTTATTTATTAACATGCAAATAACTTATCACATTTCAGCACAAATAAAATATCCCCACAATTGAATGCTAAAACTTGTTTAAAATGTCCATTACTTTGGTTAAATGAACTCTGCCTAGAATGTTCTTTCAGACATGTCATCTTACATTTAATTCCAGAATTGTTTCATTGCTGTGAGTTTCATTGCTATTTTTTGTGAATTTTCTATTTTTAGAAAATATCATGGTATCAGAAGAATATAGGATATTTATAAAGTCCTGAACTGGAAAACCTAAAGCTCAAATCAACATACATAAAACAAAAAAAAAGTTCATTTAAATTATATATAAATTTTAAAACAAAGACATTATTTTAGTTACCATTACAAATTTTGTATAATCACTTGCACTATCTTCCAAATAATGGCTATGTGTAGCTCTTCCTCATTTAACAAATATTATTTTGATAAATATTCATAATAAATATTTAATAAGGATCTTTATAATTCTCACCATTTTTGGTAAAAATAAAGAATAATTCATTTTTTAATTATTTAATGTTAAACTACTATATTTACATAATTACTCACATATAACATCTTTTATTGATAGGAAATCTGTATCTTTGTCTTTTTTGGCCAAGCCCTTTAGATTTTCTATATGAAGATTAATTTCATAGTTTCATAAATTTCTAGTTGTTTTATCTTATTAACTGGTTCATTTTTAAAGAAAACTTAGAAACAATGTTAGTGCACTGTTTCTGTGCAGGCAAATGAAGAAAGCAAATTCAGTATATTACATCTGTTGTGAAATCATTTGTATGTAGATACGTAGACTGTGGCATTAAGTTAATATGTTCGACTACCAATAACTTTTTAAAGGAATAATGCAAATATCACAAGGGAAAATTCAAATTTCAATATTTTCATCTGAAATATATTAGTAATGTTCTAACTGCAAAAAAAACAGTAAAAATAAATTAGTTGTGATACAAAAAAAGAAAATGTGCAGTCAAATAATTTTACTATCATAAGCTACCCATACATAGTGGCCAGTGGTTATGTATTAGATCATTTTTAATAGTGACACAACTATTTTCTTCTTCTTTTTTTTTTTGTCTGTTTTCCAAAGAGAGAGAAAAGAAGGTATGGAGTTGTGAAGGTAGAGAGGTGGGGAGGATCTGGGAGCACATGAGTCAGTGGAAACCATGATTAGAATATATTCTATGAACAAACTTTATTTTTAATTAAAAAGGAAAATAAAATAAAATTCAGGTCCTCAATGTTGGCAGCAAATATGTATTCTTGCTGAGCTATCTCTCTAATGTTCTTGAATATGTATTGTTGTATTAAAAGTTTTCTTCTTTGTACCTAGTACACTGAACACTGTGTGTTCTTATCACAGTATGTACAATTTGAATATTCATAAGATAATGTGTCAGTACTATCTGAAATACACATTTATACTGTTCTGATTTGTTCTAAACTGATTAATTCCCTTCTCTGATACATATAGTAATTACTGATTTAAACCATATTGTTTCTTTCTTTCCTTGATTTTTTTCAACTGATGTCTATAAATATTATATTCACAAAATTAAATCAAATATAAATCTTTAGGGAAAATTATTACAATGTATTTTATATATCTATATGTACTATGATAAGTTGCTCAACATACTGTAATTCCCAAAGCACATAAATCCTAAGCAACAAAAGTTAAAGAAAAAGGAGAAAGTTTCCAATTCAGTTTCCAGACATAGGTTTAGTTTTGTTTCATTTTGTTTTGATGTGACTGTTTCAACAATTCATTTGCCTTTGCTCATCAACCACACTAAAATTATGTATATATGTATGAATCTGTCTTGTGTCCTTCAGTTTCTATGACATTCTGAGCCATTGATATATTCAGGATTGCCAATACCATAACCTATTGATTATTTATAATTATTATTTTTAGTTAGACATACTCTTTCTCTTTTTCTCTCTGTCATTCTCCCTCTCCCTTTCCATTTCCCTCTCTATCTCTCATTCTTACCACAATCTACTCTAACATTGGGATTGAATGAAGGGTCTTGTGTGGCTAGAGTTTTCCTGCCTGGCCCACGGTCAGGATAAATCTCTCTCACCTGCCAGTCCCACAGCTGCTCAGACCCAACCAAGTAAACACAGAGACTTATACTGCTTACAAACTGTATGGCCGTGGCAGGCTTCTTACTAACTGTCCTTATAGCTTAAATTAATCCATTTTTATAAACCTATACCTTGTCACATGGCTCGTGGCTTACCGGCATCTTTACATGCTGCTTGTCCTGGCGGCGGCTAGCTGGCAGGCTGGCTCCTTCTGCCTTCCTGCTCTTTTAATTCTCTCTGTTAGTCCCGCCTACTTCCTGCCTAGCCACTGGCCAATCAGTGCTTTATTAGCAACACATTTGCCATACAGAACATCCCACAGCAGTCTTGTGCATGCTAGACAAGCACTCTACCATGGAGAAACACCTTTACATCTCAAGCTTTTCTTTGTCTTTAAATCTTAATTGGATCTTTATAATCTTCTCTTGTAGGCCTTAAATAGCTAATCCTCATCTCTCAGCCTACTAGGAATCTGTCATTTAAGGTCTATGCTATCAGGCCCTGCTGTAGTAAATGGTAGTTCTTTGACGTAATTTTTCTTCAAGATTGCCTTTAGTCTGGTTATTTTGACTTTTATGTGAATTTGAGACTCAGTTTGTATTCATCCATGAAATAAATATGTAGGTATTTTATTGGCATTACTTTGCTCTATAAACCAAATTGTCAAAAATTACATCATTGCAATACTGAATCTCTCTCTAAGTATATTATAAATCTCCCTATTCATTTATAAATTATAAAATTTATTTCACTGTCCTATAGTTTTCTTAATATATCTTGTAGATATTTCAAATTTACACCTAGGTAATTCATTTATGATGATGTTAATGTAAATAATAATGTAAATAGTTATAGTTTAGTTGAAAATTCTACTTTTTATTTTCTGTTATACATGAAAATGTTCAACAACATGTTATCCTTTTAATCTGCATCTACTATGTAAGATTATACTTAATTCAAGAGAACTTTTAAAATCCTTTTTGTAACATTAATACATTCATAGATATACACACACACACACAAATAATTCACCAACAGAAGCAACTTTATTTCTTCCTTCCAGAATACATGTAAATTCTATTTTGTCTATTATTAAATGAACTAGAATTTCCAGTACCATTCTTTAAAGCAGTTGTGAAAGGTAAGCTCTCTTCTTTGTTGCTGATCTTAGCAGAAAATCTTTGTGTTTTCCCTGCTAAGAATCATGTTTATGATCAAGCATGGTATCACACACATATAACATCAATACTCAGGAAGTTGAGTCAAGAAGATCAGGAGTTGAAGGTCATCTACAGCTGGATTAGGAGTTTGAGAACAGCATGGGCTATATGAGACCTTGTCTCAAGAAAAATAATTATGTTCTGTATGTATTCCAAAGGAACCATACATAGCTGAAGATTCAAAACTAACTTACACAAATGAAAGAAAACATGTAACATTTTTCTTTCTAGGCCTTTCTTTCTTCTTGCAGAATGACTGTTTCTATTTTTGTCTATATAAATATCAATCATTTTATTTTTTTAACAGCTAGTTATTTTGACTAGAACAGTGATGAACATGGATTAGCGGCATTTCTACAGTAGGATAGATAGTACTTTTGGTATGTGCCCATGAGTATTGTAGGTGTAACATATGGTATATCTATTTCTAAGCTTTTGAGAAATTTTCACAGTGACTTTCACAGCAGTATGCACTTTCACTAGCAGTGAGTAAATGTTACTCTAACACTACATCCATGCCAGTATTTGTAGTCATTTCTTTTTGTTTTAACTTAGCTCCTTCCTCCCAAGACTCAAGGATTACTAAAGTAGAGGGAATAGAAAGATTATAAGAACCAAATGTGGTGGAAAAGTAGGAGGAAACAGTAATTTTTTTGACATAGCAGAGGTGTTGTACAGAGAAACACAGCAATTTTGACAGCATACAGAAGACCTGTGCAAACTTAAGCAAAACAAAATCCCGATACAGCAAGGTAACCACAAGTTGCCCCTAAATAAAGAGCTTTTGGCAATTGATTGCTACTCTGAGAGTGCAAGCTACTGTATTTTAAGAATTCAACTCTGAGAATCAATTGAAAGCCACACATCCAAGAATACACAGGCAGTAGCAGCTGCACTTTATGAGATGTGCTTTAATTAAAGGTGGGTGGGTAGGAAAATGTTGGATATGGCAGGAATTAAGAGTTCCAGGATATGATCTAAAAGGAGCTAATAAGAAAATGAGAAAAGAATAAAAAAATACAAAAAGGGAGATGTTTTTTGTATCATTTTGGACAATGTGATGCCTTTATTTTAAAAAAACAAACAAACAAAAAAACTCACTAACCAAAACAAAAACCAACCAAACAAGACCCAAAACTGTGCAAAACAAAACAAAAATCAGTCACATTGCTATTGTTGATGATGTTTTTTCTTGCATATATTTTATCAGATTGATGAAGTCCCCCTCTGTCTCTGTAGGAAAAAGAGTTTCCTTTGAGCTTTTTTTTTTTTTTTATCACAAACAAGTGTTAGATTTGGTCAGATGCTCTTTCTGCCTCATAGGAGTATACTAGATATAAAACAAAGATGACTAGACTGCTACTCACAACTCCAGGGAGGCTACCTAGAAAACAGGACCCTAAGAAGGACACAGGGATTGCTCAATGACAGAGAAATGGATGAGATCTACATGAGCAAACTGGACGTGAGTGGGGATAATGAAGGGCAAGGGTCGAGGCAAAGAGAGCTTAGAGGACGGGAGATCCCAGCTGGATCAAGAACAGAGAGGGAGAACAAGAAATAAAAGACCATGATAAATGAAGACCACATGAGAATAGGAAGAAGCAAAGTGCTAGAGAGGTCCACAGAAATCCACAAAGATACCTCCACAATAGACTATTGGCAATGGGTGAGAGAAAGCCCGAACTGACCTACTCTGGTGATAGGATGGCCAAACACCCTAATTGTTGTGCTAGAAATCTCATCTAATGACTGAGGGAACCAGATGCAGAGATACAAGGCCAGGCCCCAGGTAGAGGCCTCCAGGAGTCCAATTGGCGAGAAAGAGGAGGGTTTGTATGAGCGAGAATTGTTGAGACCAAGATTGGAAAATGCACAGGGACAAATAGCCAAACGAATGGAAACACATGAACTAGGAACCAATAGCTGAGGAGCTCCCAACTGGATCAGGCCCTCTGGATAAGTGAGACAGTTGATTAGCTTGAACTGTTTGGGAGGCATCCAGGCAGTGGGACCAGGACCTGTCCTCAGTGCATGAGCTGGCTGTTTGGAACCTGGGGCTTATGCAGGGACACTTTGCTCAGCCTGGGAGGAGGGGACTGGACCTGCCTGGACTGAATCTACCAGGTTGAACTCAATCCCCAGGGGAGTCTTTGCCCTGGAGGAGATGGGAATGGGGGGGGGGGCTGGGGGGGAGGTGGGGGGGGGGCGGACGGGGGAGGACAAGGGAATCCATGGCTGATATGTAAAATTAAATTAAATTATAAAATAAAATTTAAAAAATGAAAATAAATAAAAAATAAAAAAATAAATACCATCTTATAGTAAAAAAAGCATGAAGAAATTGAAGACAAATATATTTTAAGCTTAAATATGTCATTTAAAATTGTGCTACTTTGTGCTGAACACAGAGCACTTCTATATTGCAGATTTATGCATAAAATGGAGATCAGGCATCCATCTTTTGTTGTGGTCACAATAAATTCAGTGGGAATTAAAATACCTAATTACATTGTCTAAATCACTGAAAGCTGTTTGCCCACTCTTTTAACTTGTTGTTATATTTTCACTCCTTCTTCTGTGGAAGGAAATGTTCAACATTGCCTGATCATTTGCACTAGAAAATCCACCATTGTCCATAATTTGTGGCATCTATAACTGGGATTTAGATCATACCCATGGACAACACATAGTACACTTACTTTTCTTTCAAGCTCCAGATGAGAAGTGATTCTATAATAATTCTTTTTTGTTTTATATTAAGAAAATGTTTTTATTCATTTTACATATTAATCAAAGATCCCCTCCTCTTACCTCCTCCTGATCCTCCAACCTCCCCCTCCCAACTCACCCCCCATTCCCTCCTATAAGAAGGTAATACCAAGCCCCTCCCCCTGCCTTAAGTCTGTGCAAGGTGTCCTATCATAGGTAGTGAACTCCAAAAAGCCTGCTCATGCACCAGGGATGGATTCTGATCCTACCGCCAGGCATCCCCTTAAGCAGATCAAGCTACACATCTTTCTTTCTATGCAGAGGGCCTAGTCCAGACCTTGTACTATAATAATTCTAGTGCTGATTCTTCAACCAAATTGAATGAACCATGTCCACTTTGCCCTGGGGACACAATCTGACAACTTATAGGAATTCTTGTTTGCATCATAATTATAACTGTTAATGTATTTGTATCTCCCAGTATATTGAAGTACTAGAGAGCCGTGTGTGTAGGAAGCACTTAAGTAAATGTGTCCTTATGTATGAATATTATCTAACATTTTCCTTGTGACCTTCCATTAAATCCTCCATAAAAGTTTATGTTTTAATCATTTTTGTACATGATATTAAAACTTTTAGAATTGTATTTAGAAAACATAGTATGTTCAGCAAATTAGGTCACTGCTATTTAGTGGCAAAGAAAACCTTATCGGAGTCGGAATAGATAATGATTAAGAAATTAAATGTTGGACTTGATGTCACATTAGATTTCCTATTGAACCATTTTTTTGAGTGAGAAGTTTTCGTATTTCTAAAATAAAATGAATAATCTTATTACAGCATAAAATATTGTAAAAGTCTATAAGACTAATTCTAGAATTGTGGGAGCATTTAAATGACACTAATGGCAAACACATAGTAAAGCAGCCACATAACCACATGTATCTAAGAGCTAAGCTTTTGAAGTGAGGCAGGTTGTTCAAAACGTATCCTTTACTATCTGAGTCCAATTATGGTACTTAGGCAGTCTCTCTAAATAACTTTTATGTTAAACATGTGAATAGCATGTCATTAATTAATTGGGAATTTCAATTAAAGTGATTCATGGATAGAATCCAGAACAAAGTATGATCTGAATAACTATTTGCTGTCACAATTTTCTATTCTTGAAATTTCTTACCAGCTCTAATTCTTCATTATTGTCATTAAACAGTTGGGGAAATATGTCATTATGTCATTAGGTCTCACTTCCTATATAGCATTATGTCTCCTAACTTTTAAGATCCTTGGTGGAGACATTAACTTGCTACCCCCTGAACTTAAATACTGAAGGGCGTTTATTAATGGGTTGATCTCTCCCAAATAAATGAAAACCCTAAATTAAGCAAACTCTTGTATGATGCACTGTTCGTTCCTGATACATCACATAAAAGTAAGCAATGCATGCAGAAATTGAGTTTTCTTTTTTCAAAAAAATTAATTCTTCTCACATACAATACATCCCAACTGCAGCAGCATCCCCTCCCTCCAGTCCTTGCAGTACTCCCTATCTCCCTTCCACTGTCCCCACGTACACTCCTTCTCAGTTTCCCTTCATAAGAGAGCAGGCATCCCAGGGATAGCAACCAAACACAGCATAACAGATACAGGAAGATTAGACAGAAACCCTTATATCAAGACTGGGTGTAGCAACCAACCCAGTAGGAGGAAAAAGGTACCAAGAGCAAGCAAAACAGGCAGAGACACCCCCACTCTCACTGCTAGGCATCCTACAAAACCCCTAAACTAATAACCATACACCCACACAAGCTCCATGATTGCCTCTTCAATCTCTGAGGGCCCCTATGAGCCTTGCTTAGTTGATTCTATGGTCTCTGTTCTCTTGTTGTCCTTGACCACTTTGATCACACTGTTAACTCATGATTTGTCACATGAAAATAGAGGTGATGTATGCAGAATTCTAGTTTCCTTATGGCTATTTTGATGCTATAGTTGAGTGTATTAGTTTTGTATGCCCGTGTCACCAAGGAGGAAGGAAGAACAAAAGAAAATAAGAAAGAAATCTTACAGCAGTGACGTGGAATGCTAGTCTAGCTGAGCATGGTGACTTCCACCTCTATTCCCAGCAATAAATGAGGATTGTGAGTTTCTAGACAATCTGGACTGTATAAACACGCACACACACACACACACACACACACACACACACACACAAAATTTTAAAACAGCCATTCTAACTGGAGTGAGGTGGTATAGTATGTTTTGATTTGATTTTTTTTTAATAAATTTTCTTGTTATATATTTTTTGAAGCCAGCCTGGGCTGTACATGACTGTCTCAAAAACAAAACAAAGCAAAGCAAATTGTATTGGTCAAGCACAGGAAAAACTCTTTACCATACACAGACAATTAAGGCACGTGTTTGAACTATAAGAATGTTTGGAAATCTTGTGTATTGGGTTTTTGTGATTCTTAGCCTGCCTTTTCTGTGCCCCCAGAATTGTTCTTATCTATTATAGACTGCTTCAGACTCACATAAAGATGATGTGCTAACAAAAAGCAAGCAAAACAAACAAAGAAACAGTAACTTATAGTAGATTAAAATCTTTTAAGTCAAAAATGTTTCCAAGGACCTACCATATGAGACACCAGAGTTTAGCCACAGAGTGAACTCTGGGGTGTTGGCATTTACCTGTGACTATCATGTTACATGCAGCTGAAGCTCATTCCTTCCCACTGCATGAGACTTCTGAACCACGAGTCACAAGCCTGTGGGAAAATAAAAGTCACATCCGAAGTACAGTTTGTTTAGGAAGAGTTATACTTTTTCTAGCATTTAAAGTTTGAAAAAATTAAAAAGGAATATAAAGCTAATAAAATTCTGTATCTGGTTCATTGTGGTTCCCAGGGTGCTTTTTTGTTTGTTTTTGTTTTTGTTTTGTTTTATCTTTAACTTATCAAGTTAATAAGAATATGTAATGGCTTACCTCTAATAATATTTTTAAAAATAATTTTGATTTCAACAATCCACAAAAGCACATTTTCTTTTTGCATGCCTTGTGATTTCTTGTTGCCAGTTGGATATCTGAATCTATAATGGAGTATTTGAGAACCCTCTACCACTACAGAGCCATGTACATTGTAGGCAAGCACTATGTTCATTTTTTTTTTGTTGTTTTGCTGTTCCTTATTATTTACTTTGTCTTTCTTTATGCTAAGCAGGAATATAATATTTAACATTAAGTCTAATGTCTTTTCAAGTTCATCAGTCTCACACTTACAATTTTCTATTAGATAAGATTTTGATGCTGTAGTTGAGTGTATTAGTTTTGCATGCCTGTGTCACCAAGGAGGAAGGAAGGAAAAAACAAAATAAAGAAATCTTACAGCAGTGATGTGGAATGCTATTCTTTTAAATGACCTAGAAGCTGTTGCAGCAGAAAGAGAGAGGGTTTGTGATGTCAGGAGGAGGTATGGCCACAATGACCCCACCTCTCTGCATTTACCTGTGTTATTAGAAGGGGCTGCCAATAAGACCTGAAGGATTGGAAATCACCCATTCTGGCTCCCAGATGCTACTTGTATTATCCTGAGTTAATGTTAAATCAAGGAGAGGGTATATGGAAATGGTAGCTCCTACTGTGTTGAGAGTTAAAATTAATCCAAAACACCTATAATTTACTCTCCTGCCTTCAGCTAGAAGCTATAATCCTACAACAGAATTTAAAATTTCAACATAACTGTATCAGATGGAATTTGAATATACCAGAGTTTCCTGTCCTCTATCTCCACATAATCCCTATATGTTCCATTCTGCTCATCATTCTAGTTGTATTTAGTCCTCAAAATGCCATTTCTTTGCCAATATCCCTTAGCATAGTTCATATTCTACTGCTTCAGTTACACTATGTACAAACTTCATATCTTGCATACAGTTTTTTTTTTTATTTCTACCTGACATTACCTCTTGCTAATACAATAATTACTATAATTGCATTTTTTCATACTACTTGTATCTCATTTCTTTCAGGGGATTCCCCAGAGACCAATAGAGACAACAGAGTATGAAAGAAAAAGCTATGCAATTTCACAAAGACAGAGTTCTCTTCTTGCCTTGAGTTAATGATGTGACCTTATACAAGAAGTTGAAATTCTGCTGAACTTCTTTATTACAGTATTATCTGTATGAAAATGAAGGCACTGCCTTATTAAACTAAATAATGTTTAAAGGCCTCCCAGTTCTCAATTTATATTATTCAGTCTCATCCTGGTACACTCAATGGCTTTGATGAGGATACCGATAACTATGAAGTCACCTTCTGCAGTACAGGGATATGGGACATGGTATAGAAATAGCAAACATTCACTTGCAGTCTATGAGATTTTTCACAATAGCCAGAGGGCTCCCTAAAATTTGCTTAGTCAAAGACCTGTTAAACTGGAGTAAGGAAGGAAGAAGGGAAATAGAAAGATGCAGAAAGAAAACAAACTACTAAATTGAAATAGGAAATGGATATTTTGATCATGGGTAAATGAAGGCTACAGGGAGGTCCTGCTTGTTGATCCATTCACTTGAGCAAGTGCTACTTATTTTGAAAGAGTAATGGATAATGGTCCTCACATTATAATTATCATGCAAAATAATTCTACAGTAATAAAGTGTTATAGGTCATACTATTAAGGAAAAAGAATATTCTTAAAATTCTTCCTGGCATTGTTCTTTGTTCCAAATGTTTTTTTCTAGGTCTGTCCATAGTTTTTTCTACACTAAAATACAAATTCTAAATGAGGCATATATTCTGTCCCAAGCACTAAATGAAATAACTTTCCTCAAGTCATCTATTAAGTATACAAAGGAAAAAACAAATGATTCTAATACTGTCACAGAATTTAATAAGTTTACATCATGGCTTTCAAATTATTGGGAAAGGAGAAAACATTACACAAAATTGGCAGACAAAAATAGACACATTATCGAATGAAATGAAAGCACCCATTCACGGAAAGAATCATTCATTCATTCATTCATTCATTCATTTAAGCTAGTTAGTATGAATTGATATGCTTATATTTATTATAAAAATGGTTATTAAATGATATTGCCTCAAGAAACACAGAATACTATGGGGATGTGAAGCAACTAGTGACATCATAATGAATATACTCTAAAACTCAGTTAAGAAATTTTCATGAAGTTTGAGACAGGAGATGATATTTTAAAAATCATTCTTCAAAATGAGGTTGACAAGTGACATGTGAAAAGACATGGAAAATATTTAGGAAGAAGGGACATCAGTTGATAAGAAACATAAGAATGTAGATGTAGAATAAGGGAATGGGGTTGACAGATCTCCTTAGGAAAGGGAAATAGAAAAGATAGTCATAGATAGATGGGGGAAACTGAGAGTTAATAAGGAGAAAAATGTGACATAAGGGAGAGACTATGGGGACAGACAGTTAAAATTAAGGAGCATTTGAGGGATAATATGGAAACCTAATACTGTAAAAGCTTCCTAAAATATATACATATATGGATGCAATCTAACTGAAATCACCAAATAATGGGGGAGACAGAGATCTAATTGGCCATCTCTTGTGAGCAAATGAAGCTGCCAGTACTGGGATTGGGATCCATCTAATTGAGCTGTTGGCCAAAGGGGTCCCATTGGCTTTCTCAAACAACCCAACTATTGCCCCAACAACAAGTTGCTCTCCACAAACTGATGGCAAAGTTCCAATGCTAAAGAAAACACCTACTAAACTCATTGAGCATGGAGAAGTCGATCTAGTGCCTACATAGAGCCTTCACCCCTACACTGTGGATCTAAAGTCTTTAGTACAGGAAGGTACTCTGCACACTACCTAAAGAGAAAATTAGACACCAACCCAGTCACAAAACCTTTTCTCTTTAATGCTGTCAATGCCTGAAAGATATGCTAGGACAATGGCACAGAGTCTGTGGGAGTGACCAATCGATATTTGACTTGATTTAAAACCTCCTTCACGACAGGGAACACATACCCAGCACTTCTTTCTTACCAGGAACCAGAGACTAGATAGCCCAGGGACCAAGGGCAATCAAATAACAAGACAAAAATAAGAACAAACCCAAATATATAGCAATGAAATGACTCCTTAATGATATAATTTTATATTCATAGATCACTGCTTTGCTCAGTCATCCGCAGAGGAGCTTTGTTCTGTAGCAGATGAAAAATAAAAGTGACCAAACTGGTGTTGTTTGTTTTTGCTCCTTTGGGGGCCTTCCAACTAGCTCCCAAGTAAATAACACACTGAGGCTTATTTTTAATTATAAATGTCCAGCCTTAGTTTGGCTTGTTTCTTGCCAGCTTTTCTTAACTTTATCTCCATCTATCTTTTGCCTCTGGACTTTTTACCTTTCTCTTACTTCTATAAATCTTACTCTTACTCCATGGCTTGCTGTGTACCTGGATGGCTGGTCTCTGATGTCCTCCTCTCCTTGTTGTCTTGCTCCATCTTCTTCTTCTCCCAGATTTCTCATTCTATATATTCCCTCTGCCTGCCTGTACTGCCTATCCTTTCTCCTGCCTTGCTATTGGCCATTCAGTTCTTTATTAGATCATCAGGTGTTTTAGACAGGCAGAGTATCACAGCTTCACAGAGTTAAACAAATGAAACATAAACAAAAGTAACACACCTTGAAATAATATTCCTCAGCACCAAACAAAAGAAAACAAAATAAAATGATCAATCAAACAAAACAAAACAAAAACAAACAAAACCACAGAGATCCACAGTAAAGCATTATGGAGAGAACTATAGACTTTGGAACAATAAGCCCTAAATGAGATGCCTGCATCAATTTCCTCCCCTTAGGGCTTAAGGAACCCTCCAGAAGAGGAGGAATAAAGAGTGTAAGAAGCCAGATGGGATGGAGAACACCAAGGAAATTAGACCCTGTAAACCAACATGATCAAAGCATATATGAACTTACAGAGACTGAGATAGCATGCACAGAGCCTGCATGAGTCTGCACCAGGTTCTCTGTACTTATATCACAGTTTCCAATTTAGTGCTTTTAAGGACTTCCTGAGTGTGTCTTTGACTCTTTTGACTTGTCTTGGTCTCCTTTCCTTCTGTTTGTCTTGTCCAATTCCAATGTGTTAAATTTTATTATGACATATTATATTATTTTATATTTTACTACATTATAATATAAATATATTATTATATTCCCTTCGAAGCCTGTTTGTTTTCTAATAAAAAGAGAAAGAAATGGAGTGAATCCAGATGGGAGGGAATGTGGCAAGAAAGTAAAAGGAGTAGAGGGAGGGGAAACTGAATTCGGGATATACTATGTGAGAAAGAACTCTATTTTCAATAAAAGGACAAAAGAGAAAAGAATGACTGAATTATCAATCATTGCAGTGACAAGGAGATAGCATTTGGTGGAAGCGTTCTAAAGCTCTGCTACAGCTCACTGTTTACTTAGGGTACAAAACAACACAACCTTGTCTGGGATTGTTTGGGTGAGGATTCTGTCACATGTCTTAGGCTTAGAGCTGCACAGAATGGAAAACAAACTTTCAATTCAGTTGAATCATAATAGAGAAACTTAAAGAGGAAGATCTGTCCCTCACTGGTCTCATGTTCACCTCAAAATTCACTTGTTTCCTTTTTGACTCTTGATTCCTATTTTCCTGTCGGCTCTTGGTCAGAATCTTTCTCAGCTGTCCATCTATGTTCTCAGGTCCTTAAAGCCAGAGGCTTTTACTCCTGTAAATAAATAACTGTATTCTGAAAAGGATCACTGCACTGGGACAGAACCTCTGGGGCAGTCTCCTTGCTGATTAGCTCAGAGTCAATTGATTATTATCCTACTTATAGGAACAATATCCTATTGTCCACACGGGTCTCATTTGCACTCAAAGGCAGGTGATTACAGCAGGCAAGATAGGAGTCTTGGAGGACGCAGTGTGCCACAAGTCAGATAGAAGACAAATAGAGTAGCAGTGATCAGCAACTAAATTTCTAGTTTAATAACACTTAGATAATCTTTTTAGGTAGGAGCTTTAAGAAAATGATTTAATTTTGCAGCAATTTTTTTGAGTTTTACATTGGGTGGAAACATGGATTGTTGAAGACTGCAAGAAAGGAAGAGATGGTGCATTTTTCAAAGCTAACAGTCATTCATAATGGTTGACACTTGCAGTTCAAAAACTTCCAGCTGAGATAGAAAGATTGCCAAAAGCATAAGGGTGTTCTGAGGCAGCATAAATTCAAGTATACTGATATACACATTGAAGAACTGTATCTAAAGAGCAAAAACAGAAACAAAAAGGGTAACTGATACATTAAAATAGAATTATCACATTTAGGCAAGACCTAAAGCAGAATTGATCATGTTTATAACAGTCTGCACTAAGGGTCTCAATGAGGAAAACTCTCTTCCTCAGTAAACAGTTAAAATGTTTATAGAAATTATTGATGAGCATCTCTGTTGTTCCCATTTTCCTGTCTCTCTCTCTTTTTTTCCTTCTTTTTGCAAATAATGCTGAAATGGACACAGGAGTCCAGATGTTGCAGAACATTCCCCAATCATAATCTCTATTCAAATACTGCTCAGATGTCTTAGAATGCAAGTGTGGAGTGTAGCAGGGGAACTCAGGCATTAAACCCAAAAGTGAAGCATACAAGGATCTCTAACAGTTTTGTGCAGTTTCTCAGAGTAGAGAACATTTCCCACACATTTGTTTTTTTTTCCCATCTTCAAGCAATACTATGTTTGCTTATTTGGATTTTTTGGTGAATCTTGTATCAGTGACTATCTGAATTCAAGTGCTGATATTTATCCACACCGAGCTCTCCACTCTCCTTTTTATCCTTCAACATTCACTTAAGATACACAAATGAATCCTGTGATATAAAGATGAATTTTATAGTGTTTTACTCAGAAAGAAGTTCAGGCAGCAACTGACAGGTTCCAATATAGCTAATGCTGTATAGGCAAATGAGAAAACCGCTATTAATTTCTGGAATCAGAAGTCTATATAGTAAAACAGCAACAAAATAACTCAAACTTAGATATCTCTTCAGAAAAGAAAAAAATGTAGGTGGATATTGCATTAATAGACTCTAATGTGATATTACAACCTAGATGTAGAACATGATTCTAATTCATACCCATTAAATAAATGTCTTGATTAGGCATTTATACTTAAAAACTTAAATTTTTGAGGCATGTAGTATAGTCATAATACGACTGTGTTAGCACCTCGCTATTCACCTAAAATAGACTCATTTTCATTTCCTACATCAGAAGTAAATTTTAATAGCAGCTGAACTAGCAAAAAGTTATCATTAATACTTATTTATTTATAAGGTTTCTTTCCACTCATGAGGACCATCCTGCTGTGAATAGCTTCCCCTTCATACTTATATTTATAATATCCAAATACTTCACTATAGATGTTTTCACTTTTGCTTTGAATATTGAATAAAACAGGTCTTTGATTGTACTTCAGATGATGAAATTCATCATATAAGCATCAGTATCAGGCCTTAGGAAATAAACTCAGAGCTTAATTCTGAGAATTTGCATAGAATAACCTTAGATGTTAGAGAGAAATTCTTATATAGAACCATGCAAAATGCATTTTTAGATATCAAGTTAACAGTATGTGAAATCAAAATGAATTGAAATAAGTGAGAATTCATTTATCTGAAATAAATATTAAAAAGGAAAATAAGTAATCATTCCATTACTTTTTATATTTACATGCACACATATATTCATATAACTAGAAGTTCATGACTATCTCTAGAAATACACATGTATTAGATTTCTATAACCCTTTCTCTCTCTGACTGTAGCTTCTGTTTCTGTTTCTGTAATGACTTCACCTTAATAAAAGCAAAACATTGATGAAAATATGGTAAAATATGTTATATTTGAAAACAATTTTATGTTACTAAAACCGAAACATTGAAACAAGACCCCAAAATATGAATAGTGTTTTTAGAAAGCAAAAATATTTGATCTATAGTTTTTAATGGTTAATGTTTCATGTATAATTTTCACAGGTTATGTCATTATGGACTTCATAATTTAAGATCACTGATAAAAGAAACTTAGTGGCATAATAATTAGTAAGTACAAATATTCTAGAAACTCACGGAATTAATCAGGTGGTCAGAGACGTGTCAAACAGGGCAGTTGTCATATTTCTCACTGAGGCAAGTAAGACATTGACATGAGTTTCTCCTCATGCCCCTCCGTTTTAGGGGCAAAGAGTTCTTAAAATCTGGGCTTCTACCAAGCAATGTAAAGATGTCTGTGAATCTACTCTTTGAAATATTTTTATGTAACATTGTTATTAAAAAGCAGAAAAAATGATAAAGTCAGATTGAAGAAACAACAGCATTTTCAGCTGTTAGTTCATTTGTGCCCTTATAAGAAAATAACACAAAGTGGCTATATAATGAATATTTGTTTGTCTCTTGGATATGAAAGTTGAGAAACGTGAATAGCAGGAAATTTTCTTTAGATATCATAAAGTAGTAGAAGATATCCCATGTCAAAAGACCAGGGGACCTTTCTAATAATTAATGCTTTCTAATGACAATGACATTAATGAGACCGAAGTCTTTATGATATAATCATTTCTTTACCAGTTGCATCTTAAAAGCATTAAAATTTTAAAACAGTTGGAATATACATTAAGTCCCCCACACATTGCATTTGGGGAACATTGTCAAACAGAAGCACCAACCTTCTCATGGACTGTTGCCCATGGCTACTCAGACACCAGACAACGCATGCATATCTGGGCATCTTTCTGTTTCATCACTACCTCTTTCTAGGATCACTTTTCACCACTGCAATGCTTCTAAATAGGTTTAAAGATATATTTGTCCTCTAGAACATGAAAAGAGCACTTGTGATTCATTCAGATTCCCCCAATTCTCATAAACATATGATAATGAAAGCCATTAGTTTGTAAACTAATAAATAAAAGAAATTTGCAGCAGCAAAAAAAAAAAAGACCTTGTGCTTTGAGTAGTGATAGTTCCTGGCTGATAATCTTTCATATGTTTATTAATATTATCATTTAATAAATGAAGTACATATTATCTTATGTATGAAGTTATAATGTGAACTTTTTTTATTAGGTAGGTCAAAGTTACACTTCATGTTCCTTTAAACTATCAATAAATTATCATTAGTGCACTCTAATAAACAATAAAGGAAATTTTCATGTAGAACTGAAGGGACACTAGATCTATGTGTGAAGACATAAATACTAAAAGAAGACAAAAAACATTGGCAATATTAAAAATATTTTTATATACTGTGAAAAAGAGATGAGGTAAAACATAATTAATGGCTGTAGGAGTTCTCTAGTAGAATTTTAGGGCCACTTATATATACTATTATATCAACTGCAAGTAATGGTACTTTGACTTCTTCCATTCCAATTTGTTAATTTGTATTCTGTTGATCTCCTTTTGTTGTCTTATTGCTCTCCCTAGACCTTCAAGTACTATATTGAATAGATATGGAGAAAGTGGGCAACTGTCTTGTTCCTTATTTTAGGAGAATTTGAGTTTCTCTACACTTAATTTCATTGTATATTGCCTTTGTTATGGTTAGGTTTTCCCTTGTATCTCTAATCTCTCCAACATGTTGGATTTTGTCAAAGGCTTTTTCATCATCTAATTAGATGATCATGTGTTTTTTCTCTCAGTTTATTTATATGGTGGATTATGTTTACTGATTTCCATATGGGATGAAGCCTACTTGATAATGGTGGGTGACCTTTTTGTTATTTTCTTGGATTTGGTTTGCAAGTATTTTATTTAGTTTCTTTTTTAAATCTATGTCCACAATGGAAATTGGTCTATAATTCTTTTCCTTGTTGAATCTTTATGTGCTTTGGGTATTAGGGTAACTCATAAAATGAACTGGATAATTTTCCTTCTGTTTCCAACTTAGGAGTACTTTGAGGAGTATTGGTGTTGTCTTATTTAAAAGTCTGGTAGGGTTCTGTACTGAAATAGTCTGTCCCTGGGCTTTTATTTTTCAATTTTTTGGAGACTTTTAATGACTGCTTGTATTTCACTAGGGACGGTAGGTCTCTTTAAAGTATTTATCTCATCTTGATTTAACTTTGGTTAGTCGTATCTATCAAGAAAATTATCCATTTCTTTTAGATTTTTTCAACTTAGTGGAGTAGAGGTTTTTAATGTATGTCTTTTTTTTTCCTGGAATGTCTTCAGTGTCTGTTGTTATATCCCCATTTTTGTTTTAGATATTATTAATTTGGGTATTCTCTCTGCGTCTTTTTGTGAGTTTGGATAAGAGTTGTATATCTTGCTAATTTTCTCAAAGAACTGATTCTTTGTTTATTAGATTCTTTGTATCCTTCTCTTTGTTTCTATTTTATTGATTTCATCCCTCCATTTGATTGAGATTTCACCTTACAATTGTGAGGATGACTAAGAGCAACAATATTAAGTGACAGCTCATGCTGGGAAGGATATGGAGTAAGGGGAACAAACTGCTAGGAGTACAAACTTGTATAGTCATTATGGAAACCGACATGGCAGTTCCTCAGAAAATTTGCAATCAATATAACCTGAGATCCAGATATACCACTCTTAGCATATACCCAAAGGACTCTCCATCGTACCACGAGGACATTTGCCCCACTATGGTAATTGTAGCTTTATTCATAATAGCCAGAAACTAGAAATTTTAACTGAGAAATTTCGCTCAACTGAAGAATGGATAAAGAAATTGTAGTTCATCTTCATATTGGACTATTACTCAGCTGTTAAAAACAATATAAGATCATGAAATTTGCAGTCAAGTTGATACAACTAGAAAAAAATCATAGTGAAAGAAGTAACTCACATGCAGAAAGACTAGTATGGTACATATTCACTTATAAGTGAATATTAGTTATTAAGTAAATGATAATCAAGCTACAATTCAGACTCACAGAGGTTAGGTTAAGAAGAGGGCAATAGGTGAGAATCATGGATCTCCCTGGGAAAGGGGAAATAGAATAGATTCTGAGGATAATTTGAGTTGGGAGCAGAAGGGATTAGGTTAGGGGGAAAGGGATGAAGGGAGAGAGTTCAGAGAGAGACACCTGGAATTGGGAGGACTGTAGAAACCTAGTGTAGTGGATACTTCCTTGGATCTATCCTGGTAATGGAGGATAACGAATCTGAACTGGCCATCTTTTGTAACCAGGCAAGGCTTCCACTGGTGAGACTGGGTTACATTCAGTTGAGTTGAGGAGGACCTGTGGAGAAATCTAAATGACCCAGGCTATGATAGGACAGAAGTTCACCATCTGAGTATGGACAGTAAGTAGCGCTCCATTGCTGAGGTCCACTTAGATCATTTAATGTAGACAGGTTGAGCTGATGAGGGCTTAGATCTTCACCCCTACATTCTAGTCTTTGACACAAGAAGGCACTCTGTAGGCT
The DNA here is from genome assembly GCA_902168425.1 of Peromyscus attwateri. Lineage (NCBI taxonomy): Eukaryota > Metazoa > Chordata > Mammalia > Rodentia > Cricetidae > Peromyscus > Peromyscus attwateri. The sequence continues at coordinate 27,872 of CABHPP010145046.1, forward strand.
ATGGAAAGAGAAATCTGTACACCAACTCAGCCACAAAACCCTCCACCAACAATATGTCCTGCCTGTAAGGTGTGCTGGGGCAATGGTGGCACAGAACATGTAAGAGTGGCCACCCACTATTTGGTTTAACTTGAGGCCCACCTCATGAGAGACATCCATGCTGAACACTGCCTAGATGGCCACGAACTGGAGATTGGATAGCCAAGAGGTCTGGGGTAGAACTAAACACAACTGGCAGAAAAAAAAATCAATAAAATGATTCCTATTGATATTCTGCTATATTCATAGATTGGTGCCATGTCCAGCCAACGGTCATCAGAGAGGCTTCCTATGGCAGCAGATGGGAACAGGTATAGAGATCTCCAACCAGACATTATGCAGAAAGGAAATCTAAATTGGAGGTCTCCATCTGGTCACTGCCTTTGAAAATCCAGGAACCCGGAGGAAGAAGGGGAGGAAAGGCTATAGGAGTGAGAGAGGATAGAGAACACTAGGGGAACATAGCCCACTGAGTACTTGGCCCATAAATAAACTAAGCAGTGCTTATATTGGGTCACAGAGACTGAAACAGCAAGCACTAGGCCCACATGGATCTGTACCACGTCCTCTGAGTATATGTTGTGGCTGTTACCTCGATGGCCTTGTGAGACTCTTAACAGTAAGAATAAGTATATCTCTGATGCTTCTGCCTATTAAGGCTCTTTTGCTCCTATTGAATTGCCTTGCCTGGCCTCAATTTTTTCCACTTGATGTTGTATTTAGTTTTGTCCTGTCTGGCTGTTGTCTCTTGGAGATCTGCAATTTTCTGAAGAGGAAATGGAGGGGGACTGGATTTGGGGGAAAAGAGCAGTACGGGTGGAGCTCTAGGAGGAGTGGAAGGAGGTAGGGAGGGGAAACTGTGGCTAGGATATATTGACTGAGTGAATAATCTATTTTTGAAAAATAATTAACAGTTGATGGTTTGGGACACAGATGATACGAAGATTAATTTCTTTTTATGTCAAAGCTTTAAGAGGTAATGGATAGAGCACAGCAAGAAGTAAACATTTTGCAACATATTTAAGATTGAGTGATGCCAACTCATTATCATGGTGACTATAATCTAAATGACAAGGAGAAAGAAAACAATTACATAGTGTATAGAAAAAGAAAGAAGAATTTAGTTGAAATTCTTCACTGCAAAAACGCAGCAAAAGTGAAGGTGGATAATGATGCAGGCCCTCAGGGTAAGATACTTTGTGATATATAAAACACCTAGATGCCACAAGATATTTAACATTAATAATGTTCCTTTTATTTTATCTGGGTATATTGGGAAATCCAAGTACACAGTTTAACTCTGTGTGAAGTAAAAGAATTATAACTGAGGTGAATGTTTGTAATAAACAGATGAGGGTATTTTCTTGACCTTGAAATTGAGCATCTCCATAGAATGTGTTCAACAGTTGGAGTCACCTCTAGGTAGTGTCCCCCGTCCATTATCATAGACTTTGAGCCATCTTTGCTTCATTCAGGGTTTTTCATTTTCCAACACACAGATATGTGCACACACATACAATGAAGGGACTCTAATACGTCTGAGCAAGGCAAACATGGCTCTGGCAGGACTTTTCCTTCGCCTATTCCCCTTTCTTTGCTTAAAAAAAAATAAAATTGCTTTCCTAAAGCTAACCATCAAGGTCTACTCCCTTATTTGACCACTTCCTATTCCTGAGGCAAACTACCAAGTCCCAGCTATCAAACTGTTGAGGTCATACAATCAGAAGCCCCCTTTTGACTACCCTAATTAACCTGTCCAATCAAAATTAAACACCTCATCTTTACAAGGGTTTTCCCCTTCTGTCTTTATAAATTGCCTTTTGTCTATGGACCACCTCTGTCTCCTCTCTATCCAGAGGCATGCTTTTGTCCCTTCAGGACAGTAATTCCTTTCCCCTCTCCCTTGCCTTCTATCTCCCCCTCCCTTGTCCCTTCCCCTTTTCCTTCATCCTCTTATCTCCTGTCTTTGTCTCCTTTTTCTGTCCTCTGTTCCTTTGGGACAAATAAATCACCTTTGTTATGAGAATTTGGTGTCTGGGGATATGTCCTGTACCAATTCCAGGGTGCCAATCTCCCTTTCATACATCACACATACACACATAGCAAATTGAGGAGTAACGTCCTACCTCAAGTAATTAACTCTACAGATCTCAGCTTTTCTAATTAAAACCTTGTTTCCTGGCTGAAAGAGCTCATAATTATAATTTAATTGAAAATTTTTCTCCTCCTTTATACTTAGCTAATTGTTTTCTTGCGCTGTGTAGATTGTATGTGTATAGTAGACATTCTGAACACATATTTTCCAATTACCTCAAATGGTAAAATTTTGTTATGTGTTACAATGTAAGAAATGAGAAAATAAAATGTATTTCTAGTTCTGATCAAAGGCGTTGTGAAACTTGCATAAAGTGAGCCAATTAAATTCACAAGTGGATGGAATGATCAGGAAGAACACAAGTTCGTTGCTTCTGTATTTCAGACATGATAATTACAAGAATGAGGCAAGAATTTTTAATGTAGTAATTTGGGAACAACATGAAACTTAAAGTAATTTGCAAATAATATATATAATCTGAATATGCCTAAGAATCTAGTCAAAAACCTGAAAGAATATGTAACTATATGTAGTGATAAATGATGTGTCCTGCAATAAAATGTTTAGCAAATTCTTCAACAATCTGTTTATCTTCTAATATGGTTTTCTGTCACTTTCTCATCAGTCCTGTTGTGTGATGTTAGTCCAGGTTAAGGCAGACAATGGTGTGTCTCCAAACACATCAAAGTGTTTAACTTTACTTTGGCTTAATTAAATTTTTCATTTCATATACAAGAACTTGCTTAATGTCAGTTTTTCATACATTCTATGGAACAAATACAGGTACTTCGTGAAACATTTACCACTAATTATTTTATACAAATGATATATAAAATAAGAAGTACTCAAAGGTTACCAGGCAACATGGTAATGAAGCATATAAAACCAGGTGACCATCATAAAAATGGATATGACATTTGACTGGCAACTGGCTAGGATAACAAAATGGAAACTCTGTTTAAAGAACCTGCTCATAGTGATAAGAGGCATCAATGAAGCACACAATAAAAACATAATGTTCTCATGTGAAGGAAGGGTCAGAAAAATAATAAAAATGATAAACTTCTTCCTTAGAAATAAACTGTGGGGATAAAAGCCTCCTGATGCACAGGATGAAATTAATGTCTGAAATTATAAACATCATCAAAAAAACAAAGCTAAAAAAGCTGTAGCCTTAGGGGAGAACTTATAGATGCTGTTTTGCTAAATATTCACATTGTCAAAGTGCCTTCTACAAATTAATTTACATCTGTAGATTTGCCTATCCCAACCTTGGTCAGAGAAAATTACTATGGCAGAAGGTAGTGGTTAGTACAGTGATATGAAACCCCTTAAAATTCAGCGAATATACAATCATGAGCTCCAAGCTGTAGATGGACATATGTATCAACACCTGGATCCAGGAAGGCTCAGTGGACACAGAAGAAGAGTGAGCAGAAAGAATGTAAAACCTAGACAACATTAAGGACTGTTGTAAAATGTCATCTTGTAGATAAGACATAAAAGTTACAAGAACTTACAGCAACTATAGTTACTAACGGAATCTGCAGAGGATTAAGATAAAATTCCAACACAAATACAGGAGAGTCTACCAAACACCACTCCTAGCTGAAAAGCTACTGACAGTTGCTGACAGAGAGTCATTTTAATTTGGGGGATGGCCACACCCACTTGTACAAGAACAAAACTAATTGGACTCCATGGACTGTAAAAATAATACAAAAAATAAAAGATGAAATGAAATGGTGATGGAGATGTGTTAGAAAACACCTCATTTCCCTATAGGGAAGTTGAATGGAGAGAGGAGATGTGGACAGATCAAGATACATTAGATATATCTAGCAAATTAGACACAGGATTTGAGCTTGATATAAAGTAGTATGTAAGCTTCTCATGGATAGAAGCAGTTAATAGTCCTACCCAACTGCAGTGTGTATGAAATAAAACAATTACCAGCATAGAATGCCATACATAAAAGTGTAATAAGTGGTACTGACATTTGGTGGTAACTAACAACTGTCGATTTCGACTTAAGGTTCACTCAACAGGAGGTAGCAGAAACATATTCAACTCATTATATACAGAACCTTAGAAAAGAATCTATGATAACAACTTTGCTAGACCAGCAGAATGTATTATTACACTCTAAATCTTCTGATCTACATCACAGTTCTTGACTTTATGGCTCACAAAACATTTAAGAAGAGGAGGTTGAAAGGTTGTAGTAGACAGAATACCAGGAAGTCCTGCGTAAAACAATCTTTCATAGAAAAGGCAGTAAAAAGAAGACGTGTGCAAAGGCAATACTAATAGAAATGCAAGCATGGAAGGGAAATAGTTTAACAGGGTCCCACCCCTAGACAATAATGTCTGCTGGGAGAAGAAGAAGAAGCTTCTCCAAAGGGACAAGTCCCCTTACTGGTTATCAAATACAAACATCAGTCCTGAAATGATATACACACAAAAAAAGCAAACTAAGATTTTATTTATATATTCATGGTTATCTTTCTATCTATCTATCTATCTATCTATCTATCTATCTATCTATGATAATAATAACTAAGAAAAACACACTACCTACTTGAGGGGAGGTGGGCATGGAAAGGTTTGGAGGGGTGGTACCTTGGAGGAGATGGAGAGAGAAAAGTGATGGGGGAAAGTAATATAGTTGTATTTTAATTAAAGATGAATATTTAAAAGGAACAATAGACAAAAGTTGCACTGTTCTACAAAATGACTATTTCAGTAACATATACTTCCCACAATGGTGATGTCCTTTTTTTTTTCATTATTTAAAGGAATTTGTAGTAGATAAGGATGCTAAACTCATGCAGGTTGTCAAACTTCTCAAAGGAAATTGGACAAATTCTTTGAAAAACTGTTGCTGATGATTGTCTTTCTTCTTGTTGTTTAAAGATAACTCCACAGTCTTCATTGTGTGACAAACTGAATAATGACTAAGATTTTATATGTAACATCAGGACAGGAAATAGTCTCATTAATGTAAATTTAATTGCAATGCCATTCAACATAACTAGCTAGTCTGCTAGGTAATCAAACATTTTTATAGAGTCAGAGTATGACACAAGAAATATTGGAGAAATGGCAAAGAAAGACCAACTACTCAGGTTCAGGATGAATGTATTGTATAAGTCATATTTACATTAAAAGAAACACTGAAAAACTAAATTCAAAATGATCTGATAACCTGAACGCTAACAAATCTGGACAGTGCAATTTTGGCCATTATTTGCTTCATCTATCCAGATACACACATATAATGTATAAAGAAAACAATGGGTATGTTTCCTCACAGCATTAATACCAATACTCAGGAGGCAAAAACAGGCTGCTATTGGAGTTCAAGGCCAGTCAGGTCTACATGGTGAGTTCTAAACTAGCCAGAGCTAAGTAGTGAGAACCTGCCTCAAAAACAAATAAAAAAAATAAAAAATAAGAGACAGTAGTTCATATAAATATATGTGATTGGTTATCAGACATTGTCTTTCAGTATAACAGTATATACTGATTTAATAAATTATAAAACATAAGCAAGACAATATAAGCCATGAAAATAAACCCGATAAAATTAATTTAATATAGAGTTTAGGAAACAATATAATTTAAAGACTATAGAAATAAGAAAATCTCAAATACCATCTTATCTGGTACACTTACATAATCTAAATTAGTTCAGGACCTAAATATAACAGATAAAAGCAAACATCATATTTACCTTTAAACACAACATGAAATTATGTTGAACAAAAGCAGTATTTGCACACTTCTTAAAATAACAAACTGTTTATTAAAGTAAATGGATCAGAGTTTATTTAGACAAGAGTTGTTTTTGTGGTCTACTCTAAGCTCAGAGCCTATATTTAATAGGAATAGGTTATATATTTAAAAAAACAGTAGAAATGTAGATGCAATTATTCTCACCATAGAAAAGGAGGATTATATGAGGTAATATGTCTCTTTACCTGAAATTTTTTCTTCTATGATATATATATATATATATATATATATATATATATATATCTGATATATATGATGACCTCACACTGTCATGACTTTATGTGTATATGTTTATATGTATGCATATATATATATATATACATTTATATGGGTGTGAGTGTGAATATATGTATATATGTGTGTGCTTATAAAATTTATTATTTTCAAGTTTTAAAACTCACTGCCAAGTAAATGTGGAAAAAAATAATGCCTCCATAAAAGGGGATTTCTATGCATAAAGTAGTAATAAATTTCTACAAATAGAGTGTATTTAAAATAATAATAGATTTTCAAATAGTACACACTATACAACAAACTGCAGTGTTAAAAAATCTTTGATATTTCATAGAGTAATATAAAGATGCCATATGAACAGACTAGAAATCATCCAAATACAAATGTCCATGCTGGTGTTGTCAACACGATACAAACTCAGACATTAGTAGAAAGAAGTGATCCTAATTGAGAAAATACCACCATCTCAATTGACTGTAGGCAAGTCTATAGGACATTTTCTTGATTGTGATTGATGTTTAAGAGCTCAGCCCATTGTTTGTTGTACCAGTCTTGAGAAGGTTGTTCTGGGATGTTAAAAACAAAACAAAAAAACAAAAAACAAAAAACAAATTCAGCTATCCAGGAGCAATCCAATGAGCAGTATTCCTCCATGTCCTTTTCTTTAATTCTTAACTCCAGGTTTCTGCACTGAATTCCTGTCCTTTCCTAGAAAGGGCAGCATAAACATAAGTTGAACAATGGCAATATCAACAGACTTGAAAACACAAAAGAGGGACAGTTTCATGGGGTCCTACCCTTAGACAAAGATCTATAAGCAACTAATAACTGCTGAGAGAGAGAGAATTAGATTCTACCAGAGATGATCACCATTACTGGTAATCTAATACAAAGTGGTGAGCTCTGAAAACATACATACACAAACAACAAAAACTGACTCAGCACATTGTATTCATATATGTGTACATGCATATAATACATATATACATGTGTATGTAACAATAATAATCAAAGAAAAACATGCTATGAACTTGCAGAATCACATGGGTAAGGGTAATGGAAGGGCCTGTAAAGAGGATAGTAGGGAGCAGGGTAATATAATTCTATTCATTTAAAATATTTATTTATCCACCTATCTCTTTAGATTGAAAAAATCCTCCATACATTATATTCTGATCAAGCCTCCTGGATCCTTTGTACTTCCTCACCCAACCAATCTATGCCCTCTCTTTGTCTCTCTCTCTAGTATAAACAAAGAAAACCAAATTCCCACATAAAACAGCACAGAAAATGGAAACCAAAATATATAAGCAAAAGATGATATAATTCTGTTTTGCTTATTTTTTAAAAAAACTATAAAATTACAAGAAGATACCATTCTCACTGACAGAAATAACCCATTCTGCTAAGTGTTTTTGTGGTGTCAGCACACAGAAGCTGTGGTCCTGGAGCAGCCAAACTTGGTAGTGTGTAAGAATTTCCCAGGAGACACAGATTTTTGAAAGCATGAAGGGGTCACTGAGAGCATCTGAACCTGAGTACTGTGAAAGGCTGAGAGAGGCCTTTGGTGAAGGTGAATCCCCAGTTGCAGTAAAAACAGAACAAACAAACAAGGTTAGAGGTATCAAAGAGAAGAACCACTTAGCAGGGTAAACGTTCCTGAAGACAATCCAAGAGAGCTGCCAGTGAAGGTCAGCCCAGTTGCAAAGACTGTGACTTCGGAGATGTCTGTAACATGGAATGACAACCAAGGACAGCAGCAGCTATGGAATGAGGTTGACACGATCCTACTAGACAAGCTGTGTGTGCTGTGGATCTAGAGTCAGAGAAGAGGAGCTGCCTAGGCCTTTTACAGCCCAGAAGGTCCTGAGTCCCACTGGTTTGCACTGAACTTTACACTGTAAGACATTGATCTTGCTTTCATCTGATTGTGACTGTGTCCTAGCTCTTTTTTTTTGAAATAAGAATATATAATTTACGGATATTTTTGAGAGACTTTGAACTTCAAAATAGACTTTGAGTGTTTTAAAGAGACTGAACTTTTAAAGCACATTTTTAAAAACATGAAGTTTTCAAACTTGGAATGTGTTTTATATCAAGGTATTGATAGTGATATGAGACCTTTGGCATAAACAAGAAAACAATGGTTATGGTCTAAAAGTGTTGGCCCAGTGTATCAAGTTGACAAAGTTCATTGTCCTGGTTTGTTTTTGTCAAGTGACACAAACCTAGTCATAGCCAGGCAGACATACTCTAATTGAGAAAATGATTCCATCCAGATTGACTTTAGGTAAACCTATCATAGGCTATTTTCTTGATTAATGATTGATTTGGAAGGGCTCAGACCATAGCGGTTGGTGCCATCTCAAAGCAAACTGAGCTAGCTAAGACAAGCAGTTCTACATAGTGTTCCTCCACAGCTTCTGCTTCAGTTCCTGCCTCCATGTTGCCCTGACTTCTCTGGATGGTGTGTGACTTGAGAGTTATAGAAAAATGCCCGCTTTCTTTCGCAAGTTACTTTTGGTCATGGTGTTTATCACAATAGTAGAAACCCTAACTCAAATATCAATGAAAGCCCATGTGTTTTCAAGCTATCATTCCCTCACTGACTTACATTGATTAATAGTATTTTTTCGCACATGTGTAGATTAATTCAGAGCACTGCTTTCAGGTAACTTTATAAGCATTACTGAAATCAGGCAGGATTAATCATACACATTTTCCCGTGTTGCTTTGACTTTACATGGTTTATTTTTTCTTCAAACAATCTTCATTAAATCCACATTTAATCTATAAACAAATTGAAGTCTAACAAGGATATCACTGAGTCTTCTGACCCATGAATGTGCTACACCCTCATTCACTGATAGTCTTATATCACTTTCAGGAATATACTGATAATTGGTCATATATACACAGAAGCAATTCATAGTTCTGCTATTTCAATTTCTTCTATTATTTTATTAATTTTAATGTATAGCTTTAAACTGCTATCGGATATATCAAATTACAATTCTATTTTATTCTATGATGTTGAATTCTTAACAAGATTCTGTTTGTATTCTAGGGATGATGATGGTATTAACAAATACATATTTCTCTTTTTTCCAACATAGATGCCATCTTTCCTATCTTATTGTGGTGTCAAAATCATCAGCTCACAGTTTCATTGCATTTTCCTTTAGAGTTCCATCTAGTAATACCCTGCCTAACACAAAAAGAACAATAGTTATCTATTGACTCTTTTAAAGGATTTTATAGTTTTAGCTTTTTTCCTTTAATTTATTATGAAATCATGTTGATTTTGTGTATATAGTTTAAAGTAGAGCTTAAACATAACACTTTGGGGGTATTTATATCCTCACTTCTTTCATTTCTAATGTATTTAATGATATTTTATCATTTATCTGTATTTCTGGTTGCCAGGATATAAACAAATTTTACCTTTTCATCTAGACAGACAAAATAATTCTTCTGATTTATAGCATTATAATAGATCTGTTTACAAAAATTCAGAATCATATTAAACTAAATCAGTGATTTTTTTTGTTTGAATAAAAAAATCTTTTGTTTACTCTTTTTTCTTTATTTTTTTTAAATTTCCTTTTCCACAAAATTATATGATTAACTTTATCTATTATGCTAGTATATGTAGTGAATTATATATGCATATAATTATGTCTTTATAAAATGAAAGATTTTCATTTAATCTATAAAAGCAATTATATTGCCATAATAACAAAAACAATAAGTGTTTTCAAATAAGCAGAGGTTGGGCAGGAGAATAACATGTTATTTTATGTCCTTTATTACTGTTATAAATGCAGAAATGTGTCATGTGAGATACATATATCAATAGAAAAGTGAAAGATGTTTTTTATATACTCAGAAAATAGAATATTAAAACTAGACAGTTTTTTCCTACTTATTTCCATCAGGATAATGCAACTTAAAGGAAACATGCTTGCCTCTGTAACATTTATTTATTCTTATTTATTTTTTATTTAAAAAATATTTATTCATTTTACATACCAACCACAGATTCCCCCTTTCATCCTTTCTCCTGCTTCCTTTCAGCCCCTCCCCAGACACAGGGTCCCACCCCTCCTCCAAAAGGATAAGTCCTCCCATGGGGAGTCAACAAAGTTGAAGCAGGTCCAAGCCAATCTCTCCTGAATCAAGGGTGAGCAAGGTGTCTTACCATAGGTAATGAGTTCCAGAATGCCAGCTCATGCACCAAGAATAGATCCTGATCCCATTGCCAGGGGCTCCTCGAAAAAACCAAGAGGAGAAGATGGGGGATGAGAACATGAAGGAACAGGATGGTAGAGCTGGGGGAGGGGGGGCAGAGTGGGAGAGCAATGAAAGAGATATTTTGATAGAGATGTTACTTTGTAACATTTAAAACAATATAACTAAGTCAAATTAAAAACTTAAACAAAATATAATAACACATTAATATTAATTTTATCTTTAAGACCAGCAACTAATTCTAATTTTCAAAGTTGTGGTGTGGTTTCTTTAAGAATAGAAAATTACAGAAATAGTATAAAATTCTAAAGTTATCATATGACATATTTAACATAATAAGCATGTAATTAGAATATATGAAGGTAAACGTATCAGTAAGTCTTGAATATTCAAATATCTCTGCATTAGAAGAAATTAGTGACAGAGATGCTCATTTTAGACCAAAGGCCTGATAGATACCAACCGTGAGCTAAGGGAAGTTGGAATAAAGTTGACTTTCCAGAAAGTAACTGGCATTCTGACTAAAGGTACTGTTCTGATGCTGCCTAATGTCAAACAACAAACCAAGGGAACAAAGACATCATGCAAGATTTCCACAATCTCATACTGCATGATATCTAAAATATTCATATTAATATCAAGCTTCTGTATAGATTTACCCTTGAGGAGTCCAGGCTTCTTGTCTGATTGGACATGTCTTGCTTCCATATTGTACATGAGGCAAACAAACAATAAAATCAAGTGAACGAAACTATGACAGTCAGTCAACTGTACTGAGATTTCAACCGTTCTATAGCATTTCTAGCTATTATTTAAAAACAAAACAAATATATTTCACCTTCAAACTATGCCCTTCAATATTTTCATCAATTCTGAAATGGATGAAATTCTACTTTCCGAAAATCCTGGGGGGACATAAAGCCACATTCAACTTAACAATGGTAGTAAAATATCATATACACTGTATTTGTTATTGCTATTATTAAATATAATCACTGGCTAATACTTAAAAATGCTTGTGCTGTTTTTAATAACATAAATATGAATAGATTCTATGTTCATGGCTGTTCTAAAAAACTTGAAGTGTTCAATGGGCTACAAAGATCAGAGGTAGAAAGGAAAACACTAAGACAAAAGAATTACTCCTTTCACAAACATTAGAAATAATAACCTACTTATTTCTCCCTGGAATTGTTTTTTATTTTTTTCAATTCTAACTTAAACCACCTATTAATTATAACTGTAACCAGAGCAACGAATTTAAATTTCCTAGAAAGTACTAGGGAGAATTAATGAAGATAACCACTCACTGTTCATTGTGTAGCTAACTTCTTGTTTGCAAGTTTGCAGAGCTCATATATACATATAGTTCCTTCAGCCATATACACAATTTATTCTGCTCTTTAACTGGCAAAGTAAGTGTTCATTACAAACTCAAAGACACATTCTATTATTTGCATACAAAATCAAATGCAGAAGTGTAAGAATTTAGCCTTGCTAACCAGTGCACCATTGTTCTTTTTCTCATAATTTTCTGTGTCTATGAATATCCATTACTTCCAATGCCGCCAATCCAATTCATATTACTACAGACATACCACAGAATATAATGATTTTTAAAATAATTTGTCAAGGTTTTTATTCATGTTAGTTTTGAAATTGCATCCCTTATATTTTAAACATAGAACATAAGTATGCTAAAGTATTCAACCAATAAAAATACTTGAGTTTAGTGATAAGAAATGCCAATAGGCATGCTATACTTAACAGTGACATATTAGAGCACATGTTTTTTTTTTTCTTTTTCTAAAACACAGATTGTTAAACTTGCCTCATTTGCCAAACAATGTATGTAAATTTATGAAGCACTGAATTCATAAAACATTTCCACATTGGTTCTATAAAGACTCCTATTATGCTGGTATGCTAAAGATCAATTTCCTTGTTATCTTTAGAAAGGAGTCTCTCTCTGTGTGTGTGTGTGTGAGTGTGTGTGTGTGTGTGTGTGTGTGTGTGTGTGTGTGTTTATAAATGCAAATAGCCAGCACACAGACATGGCAAAGTGAATCGCAGACCCACAAATATAAAGATAAACAGATACTATGACTTCAATCACAGTACTCATCACTGGATCAACAGGAAGCACAAATGAAGACCTCAGTGATCCATATCAAAAGCCTGCTCTCTTCCTAGTGGGGATATATTCTTTATTATTTACCTGTGGCAAGGGAGACATAGAAAAGACTAACACATCAGTTCATCTGTTATACCTCACTGAATAAGGCAAGACCTCAGCAAAGCAGTAATCAGTTTATGAAGTTCATCATCTTGTTAAACTACTGAACCAAATTTCTCTGCTCTGTTATTGATGAGGAAGATTCAAATACATAAATTCAGACTTAGCCTTCTGCTGAAGACTTGAATAGCTATCAGAAAAGGACCAAAGGGCACAAGTATTTATCTGGTATAAACACAGGAGTATTTGAAAGGAGATCTGCTCAGAAAATGTGACATGAAAATGGAAAGGATAATGCAGTTGGAAAATTGACAAGTTTATTTCATGTACACCTTAATTAGTAAAAGATTTCATTTTAGGAGAATATTATTTCAGAAAGGAAAAAGAATAAGAAAAAGAAAGAAACATTTTTTTAATAGAGGCTGACACATGAGTCCAAACATAGTCCACTCAGAAAGAGTGGCTTCCTGCAGTAAGTTGTTTCCAAAGACAACATAACAAAGACGATCTTAACCAGTGCTTCTTTCCAAGAGCCTGGGAATTAAAGTGCAGTGTCATCAAAGAAGCGTGTGTTTGTTGTCTCTGCTCACTTGGAGAGGCAACTCAAGGCAGCGACTGAGGTGACCTTAAAATTCCTCTTACCTTGAGGAAATCTTAATTTTCTTTCTGACAATATCACTGACCTTAATAACTGGGGTTTGTAAATATCTTTTCTATATTTTGGTTGTTTGCTTGTTTTTTGTTTTGTTTGGCCTTTGCCTTACAGAAGTGTGATCTGGCATCATGAAGCTCACATCACTTATCATCCCTAGAGATTTTAATCAATCTTTTCTCTCTCTCTCTCTCCCTCTCCCTCTCCCTC
>CABHPP010145046.1:48416-62500 GCA_902168425.1 Peromyscus attwateri
AGCAAAAAAAAAAAAAAAAGGTGTGTGCCACCACTGCCCGGCTGAATAATTCTATATGATAGAACCCTACACAAACAATGCCCCCTGAACATCTACCAGTCCTTTGATACATTCTTTTTACTAAAATGTTTAGCAATTTCTTTTTAGTTAAAATAAAACAAAACCATAGTCCATTCACCATGATTTAAGGCATGAAAAGTATTTTTTAGATGTTAATCAAAATTAAAATTGAAAAATGTAAGTTTTTTCTTTATATTTTTATATATCACATGAAATGTTTTGTGTAATTTCATGTATGTTTATGCATTAATATAATTGTTTATTTATATATGATCATAAATACATATATGTGTCCTATATATTATTTGCACTTTTCCTCCGCAGCATTTAGTCTCTTTTATTTCAACAATATCAGAAAAATAGTCAACTTCTTTTTGATCATTTTGTGTCCATATAGGAACTTTTTTACAGTTAAGACTGACCTGTTACTCACTATATAGTTCATTGAATTTAAACTCATAAGAGTCTCCCTGCCTCAGTTGCTCAAATTGGGGAACAAAAAGTATGAATCACTATAACTCACAGATAATATGTTATATAGTAGGTGTTTTAACATGATACTAACCTATGAAACATCTTTAATACAAATACTTCTGTCTAATTATTAGCACAAGTTGTAAAATCAGATTGAAAACAATTTGTAGAGATGTCTACTTTGAGTTTGTTGCTTCAACATAGCTGTATAAAAATGGGATTGTCCTTGGGCTACATTTTGTTGTTTAATTTTAGGGCCCTCTTCAGTGGCAGAGAGCTCAAGTTATTATCCTGAGTAATAAAATATTTAATAAATGTAAGAAAAGAGGCACCAGAGACCTCAGTAGCTCTTCTGGCCTTTGAAATACATTACTTTCCTAGAAGCTATTAGCTTATTACTCTGTTGTAGTAAAAATTGTAATTCATCTCTAAAAGCAAAGAGATTCCACTGGACCTGTAAAACTTGTCTTCATCTTCTCTCAGGATCATAGTCTGAAATGAAGTGCCGTCTTCACATGCACAGAGCAACTATGTGAAGGGCATGGGATTCCCGCAGTGTCATTTTCTCATCAACCAACAATAAACAAATCTTCAGGGCTGAAAGGACAGCACTAACTTGCTCAATTACCTCCTCATTCTGTGCACTGATGTGAAGAAATCTGAGATGAGTATACCCCTGACCTTATGAGGCCACTCTCCCATGAATTGTTAATGATTAACTTCACGGAGAGATAGTGACCCTGGGTCTTCTGTTTCATTTTGTTAATCGGGAGCTAAAGTTCATGGACCAGCCAAATCGTCACTGCAAAGGGCCTCTCGGATGAAGAGTCACATTGTCACAACCACACTTGAGAGTCAAAGCTAATTTCTTTGTGGAGATTCAAACTATTTTCACAGGTCAAAGAAAAAAAAAATGACAAAACATTAAGACTCCGTTTGAACAATATTTTTTGTCATAATTCAGAAGCAAACTATGAATGGATAATGAGGAAATCATCCTGAGAAATCATACTGAAAATTTGCTCCTTTAAGAGATAAATGATAAGCTTGGTTAGGTTTATATTTTTAAAATGTGTTAACACTTTAAAATATGTATTAAAAAGGAAAAATATGTATACACTGATTTATATTAAATGAGCAGGTATTCAGGAGACATGGTAACATGGTTTAGGCTTGCACATTTGAACTGCAATAACATTTATACATTAATAGTACATTGTTAGAACAGTAGAATTAATAATACATTATATATCTAAAATGCCAGTAGTCACACATAGTTAATAGGATTTAATCATCAAGAAACCTGTGAAGTAGCAATCAGTGTTATTAACCATTTGATGTCAAGACATGTCTGCTTTACTGTATAATTCTGGTTTGCAGATAATAATGTTAGGATCAGAACTGACATATCCCAAAGGATTAACATCAGTACTATCTAAGGGCTCAAAGAGAAGAAGTTTTTATAGTTGTCATTTGTCACGCACACACGTGCACATACGCATGTGCGTGCGTGAGTGTGTGTGTGTGTGTGTGTGTGTGTGTGTGTGTGTGTGTGTGTATGTGTGTGTCAAGAGGACTGAGCTGGTATTGTTCACTGAATCATGGGTGCTTATCCAACTTTTCTATTTTCTTCTTTTTTATGCGTTTTTCAGTGGCCCAGAATGCTTATTTGGCTAGGCTAGTCTCTGTCAATCTTCTGGAATTATCCTGAACAATTGAGCCATCTGCCCAGACCTTTCATAATTATTTATTAACAAAAGAATGTTGCCATTTTGTCCATATTTTTCTTTGTGTGCCATTTTGATCAGTAACATTAGCTTCTATTTTTGGCTCTTCTATTAGTTCTGATTACTTGGAATGTTTAATATTAAAACTATATAGAGCTAAATAATCTTTAATATGTATTATCATATTGACATTTAGAATTTCATTAGTAAATTTTCAGTAGAGATTGTGATATGAGAATAACTGTCTTCACAAATCTTTGATAACAATTAGAATGCCTTGCAAAGGTGAGATGTCTGGACATTTCTAAATGTGACTGAAAGAATTCCTGTTAAGAACCTTACAGTTCAGAAAGTAAAAATGAATCCTTTATTGTTCAATATATATTTTCAAAAGAGTGCTTCTAATGACAGATACAAGTTCACTTTTTCCATGCAGGGGATATCTTACTGCCATGGTTAGAGGACATTCAAAATGATAGCCACAAAGCCACTGATGAACAAGGAAGCTATTATAGAAAGATACCGATCCACAAATTGCTTCTTTAAGAGTGGAACTCAGCTCAGGCACCCTCTTGACTATTGCCAGTAGTCTAAGGTGGGGTCATCCTTGTGGATTCCTGTGAATGAGATGGGCTGGCCAAACTAGTGCATGAACCATGGATCAATAGCTGAGGAGTCCCCATGGTATTGGACTAGGCCCTCTGGATAGATGAGATAGTTGTTTAGATTGAACTGTTTAGGGGACCCCCAGGGCAGCGGGATCGGGACCCATCCCTGGTGTATGAGCCCGCATTTTGGAGCCTAGTGTCTATGATTGGGACAATTGGCGCAGCCTTGGTGCAGGGCAGAGGGGCTTGGACCAGCCTCAGCTGAGTGTGCCAGCCTCTGCTGACTCCCCATGGGAAACCTTGCCTTGGAGGAGGTGAGAATGGGTGGGGTTTCGGGGGAGGGCTGGGAGGCAGGAGGGAGATGAAGGTAATTTGTGGTTGGTATGTAAAATGAATAGAAAATCTCTTAATAATAACACACACACACACACACACACACACACACACACCACACAGTATAAATGATTTCACAAAATAATAGAAGATAATACCCCAACTAGACATCTCTTGTGCTGTGGAAGATTAGTTAAATATGTGTTACATTATTTTATGCTATGAAATATTTCTTTAATGGTGCAAAGATATTTTGCATTCTTTTATGTTGCATTTGTTTAACTCTGTAAAACTGTGTTACTTTGCCTGTCTAAAATACTTGATTGGTATAATAAAAAGCAGAACAGCCAATAGCTAGGCATGAGAGTGAAGTACGTGGGGCTGTCATGCAGAGAGAATAAATAAAAAGAGAAAAGACAAAAGAGGATAAAAAGGAGGAGAGGAGAATACCAGGGTGCAGCTGGAGCTATTTTCAGTCCTGCCCAGACTGGAAGCCACTAAGATTCAAATAAACACACAGACACTTATATTATTTAAATTGTTTGGCCTAATGGCTAGGGATTCTTGCTATCTAGTTCTTATATCTTAAATTAATCCATTTCTATAAATCTATACTTTGCCATGTGGCTCGTGGCTTATCGGTATCTTACATCATGCTTCTCATCATAGTGGCTGGCAGCATCTCTCTCCTCAGCCTTCCACTTCCCAGAATTCTCCTCTCTCCTTGTCCTGCCTATACTTCCTGCTTGGCTACTGTCCAATCAGCACTTTATTTATCAACCAATTATCCACAGCACTTCCCTTTTTCTTTTTTTCAAAAAGGAAGGTTTTAAATTTAACATAGTAAAATTACACATAACAAAACAATTATCAAGCAAGAATTACAGTTACAATATCTAGGCTATTTATAATATTAGTCTATTTATATTTGACAAAATTAAAGAAAATATTCTGTCTATCCTATATTTGTGAGTCTAAAGTTTCTTATCAAACTTATCTTTTATCATAACTAAGGAAATTATAACCATCTAGTCTTCAACTACATCAAAGACCTCAGAAGGATATATTACCTGAGAAATGGGAGAAGGATGCAAGCAGCTTTTGGGAGTCTTGCGAGAGTAGACAAAGACAGCTGGCAGCCTGGACAGTCATCCAAAGTTCCTCTGTAAAGTTGGGGCATCTGTCTTTGGCCCACAGGCCTAGAGTCTCTCAGTCACTTTTCTCTGTGTCCTGTAGAATGTCTGGCAGTTTCCTCTGCGAAGCAGGAACCTGAAGGACCATTTTGTCAAGCAAAGTTCAGTGGTCACCTTCCTATGGGTCCTGCATGTTCAGTCGATCAAGCAGTCCAGGTAAGAACAGCTTCTTACCCAAATGGCTATTTTTGCCAAGAAGAAGATAAACTCCATATAGAGTGTCTTCGATGCCCATCCTCCTCTCTGAAGTAAATCAGTGCTAGCAGGAGCAGACATGTCTCACTATCCAGAAACTCTAAATTATTAAAACATTTTAAGTACCATATTCTGTAGGTCTTTGAAGTGTTTAAAGATTACCTACCTAATTGAATTATAATTCAATTATGTGTATATATATATATATATATATATATATACCTAGAAAACTTAACATGACTATAAGTTTGACTATCATAGAATACTAATTATTAATCTGTTTTTCTTAATTATCCATTACAATCTAAATGAGTTACATAAACATAATACCTTAAACAAGAATAGAAATATATATGCAATATAACAAAATTAACTTTAAATTTGTATCAATAAACTAAAACCTATAGCAATGTAAAACATTTTAAACAAGTTGTTCTTCAAAAGTAGATTCAATAATCTAACCTTTCATCCTATCATAGCTATATCATATCTCCTTTTCTTCTTTAGAAAGAGATCACATTTATAATTAACCTGCTTTAAATAAAAATATTGGTTTTGCTCTGTCCCACCAGGGGCCACCTACCCAGCTGCACAACCAGCCATGGAGTAAGAAGGAAAGAAAGGAATATAGAATGGAGAAAGATAAAAATCCAGAGGCAAAAGATAGACTGTAGCTGAAGTTTCCCTGTGTCCCACCCAGTCCTCAGCTGCTCAGACCTAAGTAAACACATAGAGACTTATATTAATTAAAACTGCTTGGCCATTAGCTCAGGCCTACCACTGACCAGCTCTTACACTTAAATTCAGCCCATTTCTGTTCATCTATATGTTGCCATGTGTTCTGTGGCTTTACCTGTATGCCATTACATGCTGCTCACTGGATGGCAGGCTAGTTTCTCCTCACCCAGCCTTCCTCTTCCCAGAATTCTCCTTGTCTGCTTATCTCACCTATACTTCCGGCCTGGCTACTGGCCAATCAGTGTTTTATTAAACCAGTGTACAAAAGCATTATCACACAGCAATAGACAGGATAATTTAAATTAAGAAAAGTTGGCTAGAAATAGGCCAACATAAGGCAGGACATTCATAAGTAAGAATAAGTCTCTGTGTATTTATTTGGGAGCTAGCTGCTGGGCCCCCAAAGAGCAAAGAATAAAAAAAATCTAACAGTACTCTTGCCATCAAATGAAACTTTCAATGTCAGGAATGAATTACACCTGATTGAGTTGTTGGCCAAAGGGTCTCCATGGATGCTCTCTAAAAATTCTGGCTATTGCTAAGTTTGATCTCCACAAATTGAATGTAAGGTCCTATTGCTGAAAACATCTCCATAATTCATTGAATGAGGAAAAATAGAGATGGTGTCAGACTAAAGCCTTCACCACTACTGAATAATGGGCAATGTGCTTAGAGTTATTTTGCACTCTGCGAGAGGAGAAAGGTAAGCTCTAATCTAGCTATAAACCCTTTGATCTACAATGGTGATGTGCCTACATGATGGGCTGGTTCAATAGTGGCACCAAAGTTGACAAAGTAACCAACCACACTCTGATTGGATATAAGGACCCTCCATGAATTGGAACCATGCATTAACACTGCTCAGGTGCCAAGAACCTGAGACTAGATATGCCATGGACCTAGGATAAAACCAAATACTATTCTACTAAATAAATATAGCAAAACAATTACCCATAGTGAAAATCTACTATAGCAATACATCCAAGTCTTGCTCATCTCTCATCAAAGAATATAGAGACCCAAAACTGGACATGAACTAAGAAGTGTGTACTATTCACTTGTGAATTTCTCTATCAGGTACACATTGCAATTAAAATTAAAATAGAGCATATTTACCTTTATGAATGAATACATTTCACAGCTACCCCCAAAATCTTCTCTTTCAGGAATGAACATTTATGAAGACCAGGATGATTGATAATATAAAAAGAAAACACAAAGGTATGTAAATATTCATAAAGAAATTAATAGATGTTAGAATAGATTAAACCAAGACACATTTCTACAAATCATAATACAAGGACTTGCCAACCCATTAAAAAGGAATCATCCAGCAGTAACCATATGAATTATCCTGCCAGAAATAATTTAACTTGAGAGACTTATCAGCTTCACTGAATTTAGTTGAAACATTTTATTATGTAGTCTAAAGGCAATCAAATGTGAGTTAAATGCTTAATTGTTGCTTTGATATTCAGTATTACACTAGAGACCAAATGTGAAAATGTAGTATTGGTAAATTCCATCAGTGTTATCAATACTTAAATTCAGAAAGAAAATGGTTTCCCCAAGACCTGATAATGAGATGAATCAGATCTGCATTGAAGGCAAATAAATCAAATATTGAATAAGTATATGACTCATTCCCTGCCATTTCTAAGCTTTATTTTTCTATTTTGACAAGTGAAAAGATGTGAGTGCAAGATGCTTCATTTCCTCTGAGCTCTAAAATTCTGTCAATAAAGCTGATTTTCAAAAATAAATGTTGACTAAAATTACTAGAAATTTGATGAACTGTAAAAATAGTAAAAAATAGTTATTGTTTTGCATATGGTTTAAGGCAAGTTAATGTCACTTAATTTTTGATGGGATGACAATAAGCATGTATTTTAAATAAAATATTACTGATGATTTATATTTAATTATGAATACCAAAGTATTTTATAATTTATGTATGTCTAAGTAGATCATTTGAATCAAATATAGTTAAATATCACAAAAAATATTTTAAAAATACAAAATAATAGTTTTGTGTTATAGTGTTAGAAAAAACATATATGGAAGGTTATAGGACATTCTGCAAATTCACTTTTATAATAACAGGAAATAAATTTTAAATGAATTCCACATTTATTTATGAAATAGTGTGGTGGTTTGAAAGAAAAAAAAAGTTCCTAAAGGGAGTGGCACTACTAGGAGATGTGGCCTTATTGGAGTGAGTATGTCCCTGTGGGGGCAGGCTTTGAGGTCTCTTTTTCTCAAGCTTCCCTCAATGTGACAGTCAATCGATTTCCTGTTGCCTCTGAGTCAAGATGTAGGACTCTCAGATCCAGCCCCATGTCTGCCTGCATGCCACTATGCTCCCAGCCATGATGATAATGGACTGAACCTCTGAAACTGTAAGTGTGCTATAGCAAGAAATCCAAGGGAGTCTGCTTAAGGGGTATAAAGGGTTTACTAGGACATAAATTAGAGAAAACATCTCACAGAATAAGCAGAATAGGTGAATCCTTGCAAGGTCCTGGAAGGCTGAGGTCCTGTCCCACGCTGCACCTGCCGCCTGAGTCAGTCCGCACTATCCAAGCCCACAAAGGAAGAGAGTGTGTACTTATATGTCCCTTCGGTCTTAAGGGTAGCCCTGAGCCCACTCCCCAGGGCCTAGTACTTCAAGGTCATAGGTAGAACAAGTATTCACTGCACAGAGCCACCCCAATTAGATGTTTTCTTTATTAGAGCTGCCATGGTCATGGTGTCTCTTCACAGCAATAAAAACCCAAACTAAGACAGATAACAAAGAATTCAAATCTCCATGAGTTAAACTCTATATAATAAATATTTTATGTTTATTTTGAAATATATATATAATACATATGTGTCTGTGCATACATTGTGTGTGTGTGTGTGTGTGTGTGTGTGTGTGTGTGTGTGTGAGTCTATTTGAATTGTTGTTCAAGAGGATCCAAGAGGCTCACCAAATAGCATATTGCCATTGCCTTTGGTTGCCTCCCATAAATTGAAGATAAGTTTCTATTGATGATGACACAAAACTCTTCACATATAGGATTTACAGGAGTTGACCTGGATTCTTCCTCCCTGAGGATTGCCTCTCATATTAGCAGAAACTACTATGCAAGCTGCCCAAAGAGCAAAACCATCAGTACTCTTACACAAATGCAAAGCCTGTGGACCACATAAATGACCGACCTAATGAGCTATTCCACTAGCGCAATGTCTGTACTTTTATACTGAAGCTAACCGTTGGAACAGGGTCAAAAGAGTGACACATGGTGTACAATGCCTTGGGGAACTTTGATAGAAGCTCCAGGAAAAAAGGCAGAGGGTCTTTTACCTCAGCTTCACTTTGTTCCCTGGGTTGCTCTTGGATGTGATTTTTGTGCCACCTGTGACAGACATTTTCCTTCAATTCATAAGACATGTTTGTTCTTGTTCCAACATGAACACAGTTATAGAATCCAGTCTGGTCAGGGTACCCTGGATCTGGAGATGGCCTTCTGCCTTGCTTTTCTGCTTTCCCAGATACAATCTACAGAACATGACAGGTAATTGTGTTTAAAATGGTCTATCCTGAAAAAGTTCTGGGAAAGGGCTGCTCTGTTAATATTTAGTATGTGCTTACTGACGTTTATTTACATATTTTTTCTGATCATGT
This sequence comes from Peromyscus attwateri, assembly GCA_902168425.1. Classification (NCBI taxonomy): domain Eukaryota; kingdom Metazoa; phylum Chordata; class Mammalia; order Rodentia; family Cricetidae; genus Peromyscus; species Peromyscus attwateri. The sequence goes on from CABHPP010145046.1 coordinate 57,415, forward strand.
TTTTCTGTAGTCAAGGAACCTTGCATCATTGTTGTCTATGTTACATTAGCATAAAAAAGGACACTGAAACTTAAGTAAGGTTGTCTACAGCACTGGTCTGTAGTCTGCCCTATTCTTCCAGGTCTTCAGATCCCAGGTCCAGCAGACAAGATCTGCAGAGGTCCATGAAAGTTGGCACTAACCAACAGCTTTCTAAGGCCTACTCAATTTGAGGAAATTCATGTATAACACCACAAACCTAGCCAACTATTCATGATAGGAGAAGCCACAAGTATGAAAAAGAACCAACTACTGACATTTTTCCAAATTAATATAATTTCTTACTGTATTTTAAATATTTATTTTTATCCTTACAGATAAGTGTCATTCTCACCTCTCATCAAAGAAGTTTATTTCTGTGGCACACAGATGATAACAGAGAGATCCAAAACTGACCAAAACTTAGAGAATAATTGACTGGAGGGTGTTTACCCCCAACTGGTGCCTCAACAACAGGAATCCTGTGGCTATGGCTCAGAGAAATTTGTGAAGAGGGGAAGAAAATTTGTTAAAGTCAGAAGAAGACCTGTATGCCTGCTGCTCGCTTGTGATATGGCAGAGTGGATTCCCTAATAAAATTTCAACACTACTGTTACCTCAACAAGACCACCATATTAACAATATTAACATACCACCATATTATCAACACCAGATGGCACGTCAAAGTGAATGGGGGAATTTCATAAGGCCCATGCATAGATGATCTACAACCAGTCATTGCTGCTAACTGATGGAGAATCAGTGTTTTCCAGGGACAATCCCCTGCTAGGCTATCTAATTCCAGTGGTCAGCCCTAAACATGTACACATAAACAGACTCAGTAGATTATGAACAGTAACTATTAAAAGCTGAGATGTCATGAATTTGAGAGAAAGTGGAGAAGGACATAGAAGGTGTAGGGGGTGTCAAAACGATGTAGTCACAGTACTCTTCAAGAAATTCTCAAAAAATTCAATTAAAAAGAAAAGTAAAGCATTCCTGCCAACCAGATTCATGTAAGCTGTTTGCCTAAGGTATGAAAGGGCCATGAATTGAATAACTATGCAATGATGAAAGGGAACAGAGGGACCTCAGATCTTACTGAAAACTTGAGATTCTCATTGCAGTCACAAATATCAACATTCAACAGTACACTTCCTGTCTGGCAATGGTTTAACAAACATAATAAGTTTTAGAAAAATGAATTTAAAAGAGATTAAAAAACTTGAAGGGAACATAATTTTATCTTAGCTGCTAATACAACAGAAAGCCCATCTCTATGATCATCGGTTGCTATAGTCACTGGAATTGATTTTGAGATGCCAAATGAACAGCATAAACCTGACTACAGTAAGAATCTGAATGACTCATAACCTGCTTCCTGTACTCCACATACCACAATGACCATAGTGTATGAAGAGCTTTATAAAGTTGCTGGAAGATAAAAGTAACAAATAAAGTGTTACTTCCATTTCCAATGAAATTCTATATGCAGTATGTGTACTATTGACAATCAGAATACATGGAAACTCAACAAGTGTATCAGCGGCAGCGAAGGGTAAGAAGGCGGTATTAATTCTCAGCTCTTAGCTCCTGCTCTGACCTCTTGGGCTTTTAACTCCTCATTTGGCTCCATGTTTCTTATTTAATAAGACCGTTACATCTACATATATCACTCAACAGAATATCTGAAATAAAAATGTGGACATGCGATCCATAATATCAGCAGATCTAAAATTATGAGTTGCAGCCCATTTGCAGGTTGACTAAGACCATCAGAAAACACAGATATTTACATTATGATTCATATCAGCAGCAAAATTACAGTTATGAAGTAGCAACAAAAATAATTTTATGGTTGGGGGGTCACCACAACAAGTGGTCTCAGCATTAGGAAAGTTGAGAACCACTGTATAATATATTTAGAATAATGAATCATTGAAAATTGAAAAGAATTTTCCTAACTGAAAGAAAAAAAGGAGGAAGGATATATATCCTCACAGTATAGAAAGGCAAAAAGGAGTTAACAAATGCGTACATGTGGATGAAGACATGAAAGCTTTATCAATGGTTACCATTAAGCAGTCATCACATACCTCAAATAAATGATTATCTAACTAAGTGATTAAATTTTACTAGTCTCCTGTGAAACTTTTTACTCATCTGTGCTATTTCCTTTTCATAAAATATAGTTCCTAATCTCTACTATGGTTGTTAGTATCATTCACAGATATTGTGAAATGTGTATGTCAGGTTTACTTGTGTGCATTAAACAGTAATTATATTTTACATAAAAGATTACTATACATATTCTTAGATCACAAGTATTCCTAAATTACATCCATAGAGGAGAAAATTCTCCCTTTGATGTTGGTGCAGTGTTGATAGTTTAACACCTTTCCCCCAATTTAATCATTGTAAGTATTGAATAGTTTGACCTCAGGGTATATCACTAATTCAATCCTTAATACACCATGATGGTCATTAGTTTTCTAATTATTGTAGCAACTGCTTGACAGTTCTTTGTCTCTATGTTGACTAAAGGTCAGTGCTGGAAATACATGTTCAAAATTAGGTATTTTTCAGGATATCAGCTCTTTAGAGTCTCAGAATCTAAAGGAGACAAGAGCTAGAATAATGATAATAGAAAACAGGATTTATTAGGAGATGATCCTATGGTATCAAGAAGGCTGAGACATCCTGCAATTGAAGGCCTGTGAATTAGAGGGATTTCTGGCACAAGACCTATAGTATAAATATCAGAAGCTATGGCATTTGATAGCCAAAGGCAGAATAAGTTTAGTATGTTACCTCCAGAAGAGAAAAAAAAATAATTTTCTTTTTCTCTACCTTTTGTTTGCAATCTATTGAAACCCTCTAATAACTCGATGTTGCTTTGTCATGAATGAGTAAAAGCAGATCTTCCATATAGTATCCACTGATTAGCATGTCAATTTTGTCTGGTTTCCTTTCCAATTTATTAGAAGGAATATTTCATTAGTGAGCAGTCATACTCCAATTCAGACAAGATAACTCAGAATTTTAGCCAAATCAGCGAGAAAGGAAAAGTAAACACAGATGTACAGAAGAGCATATTCTCCAGAAAATGTCTCTACGGATCATATTCCTTGACTGATAAAATCTTACCCATCAAATAGAATTTCATAAATTTACTTATGCATTGCTTACAATTTAAAAAATTTTCTTCCATAAATCTGGTTTGTTCAATACATCATATTCTGAATTTCTTTTTTTTTTTTTAATCTTTGTCTAACTTATTAGTTGGTACACTGTAAAGTCTCTTCAAAGAGAGAACAATTGCCTCAGATATCAACTAGTTCTATCCTATTTTCTCTTACCTCCAGGTTTTCAAATCTAGTATAATCCTTTCTTAGACTGTGAACTGTGCCAACAGTGTATGTAAAAGATGTCAGGATGTAAGATAGAAGCTTAGGTTGTATAAAGATTGACTTCTGCTGCACTTATGCTTGTGTTTTTCTCTTCCAGTATTACTGCCAGAGAAGCTTTAACAGAGAGATCTATGTATGAAGGAAATGCTACCCATAGCCAATAACTAAGATGTCTCTGAGGCATTTCTAGAGTCATAGAATGAGTTTGGATCAGTGGGACCTGATGGTGATTCTAGCTCCAGTCAGCATAGAATCAAGTCAGTAGATAGACCTTCAAAGACAGACCCAGATTCCTAATCCACAGACTCTGAGAGACAATGTTTGTTGCTTAAAGAACAATGTATGAGAATATTAAAAGAACTCTAATCAACTAATTTAAAAAAAACAACAACAAAAAACCAAAACAACAACAACAAAACTATTTGAAGACATTTGCTACATAAAGAAAGGAAGAAAGAAAGAAAGAAAGAAAGAAAGAAAGAAAGAAAGAAAGAAAGAAAGAAAGAAAGAAAGAAGGAATAGTAGTCCAAAAAAAAATTAAAAAAAAAGATGGGGGGAGGGAGAAATCAGGAATTCCGTGGGTTTTTTTTGTTGTTGTTGTTGTTGTTTTTGTTTTTAGCTTTGGAAGGCAACATGCTTAGAGCAAAAGTGGGTTCACATCATTTTAATCCTGATTCAACCTAGATTTCTAGGGTATTGGAAGACAGAAGGTGAAAGCTTGATCCTCCCTTGACTTTTCATTATGTTCGACCATAGTGGCTGCATGATGCTATCAATTCACCTTGGACATGGGGGTTCAAGGCAGTCTGTTGACTGAGACACTCATCACTAAGAATACCCATACAGACACATGGAGAGACAGTGTTTGGTTGGCTCTTGAGCGTCATTTCACCAAGTAAAGTTGACACATTAAATTAACCATGATGGAAACTAAAGGAAACATCACTTGATACTGAAAAACAGAAACCAACTTTGGTATGCACAGGGGAAATGCTTAAAAGAACATTTCTCTGAAGTTATGCAGAGGCTTAAAACACATCTCATTAACTTGATGTAGTAACTGAGGGGATTTCCAAACTAACAGGTAGGAGTACAATCTGTTTGGTCCTGAATCCCTCCTAATTAATGCAAAAGGTGCAAGGCCACATTGGAGCTTAAATTGTCAGCTCTGAGAGTGGAAGAATTCTGATATCAACACAGTTATTATAAATGCACATACACATACACATATGTGTTTACTTTTACAGGGGAATGTGTACATACATATATTCCCTCTGAGCCACTACTATATTCTACTCACCAATAAATTTTGAATAATTATTTAGTTCTTTATGAAACTACCAAATTCTGTGTCAATTCATTTTGATACAAATGAAGAGATGAAATTTGGATTAACATCAACTATAGCAATCAGACAATGACTTCAAAGGGAGTTTAAATTTGAAAAATCAAAAACAAACCATACATTTGTTATCATTCTTGTTCAGGTTATGTTTAGGCAGCCCTGGTCCATGGGTGTAGGTTCTCTGACATATAAAAGAATATGGACTGAATACACACACACACACACACACACACACACACACACACACACACATACATTCTGTCTCCCTATCTATCTATCTATCTATCTATCTATCTATCTATCTATCTATCTA
>CABHPP010145046.1:62510-79149 GCA_902168425.1 Peromyscus attwateri
CTATCTATCTATCTATCTATCTATCTATCTATCTATCTATCTATCTATGTCTATGTCTATATCTATATCTATCTATATCTATATCTATATACAACTAAATAAGTAGACACTATGCTGCTGTGGGATAGTCTTTCTATATGCTGTGAATATGTATTGCTACCATTGGTTAATAAGGAAGCTGCTATGGCCTATGGCAAGGCAGAATAGAGCTAGGTGGGAAATCCAACCAAAGATACAGGGAGAAGCAGGGAGAAGAAAGGAATAGTCAGAGGAGATGCTGAGCAATGCTTAGGGAGGAAGATGTAATGGAACACATGTAAGGCCACAAAGCCATGTGGCAAGACACAGATTAATAGATGTGGGTTAATTTAAGATGGATGAGCTAGCTAGCAAGAAGTCTGAGCCATAGACCAAACAGTCTGTAATTAATATAAGCCTCTGTGTGTTTACTTGGGACTGAGTGTCTGTGGGACACAGGAAAAGTTCCCATTACACTATGCATTTGAAAGAAAGTTGGAGAAAGGAACAGAAATATATATTATACATATAATACACTTAGTACTTAAAATGATAAGTAGAAATAAAGCTAAAGGTTTAAAAATAATTTATTGATTTAAAGAACAGGAATGAAGCAATTAAGGAGCCAATTAAAAGAACTCTGCCCCAGCCAACTTACTAAATGACCACTCTTTTTAAAGCACTGCTGTTATCCTTCCTGCCTCCAATCAATTTCTACTGTAGTTCTAAGCAATCCACTTAACTTCAGGTATGTCCTGTGTAATGATTGGTTCACAGGGTTATTTTTAATCAACATGGTAGTCGTGGTCATTTTTTGCACAAGAACTTGGCAAATATTAGAAACTGGGTAAAGGCTAATTAACTCTGAATCTGTAAAGCTGTCATGATATTGAGTTTGGGGTCTTGTACTTCTACAGACCATCATCAATTTGTTGAGCTGTCTCACTGATTCAATGAGTATAATTTCCTTAAGTTAAAAAAAAACAAACAACAAATAAACAACAACAAAAACGTGATACTAAACCTAATGACCTGATCTAACAACACAAACACATACTATGATGTATTCCACCCAATATAGATTGTACTGGCTTAGCTCTAGTTTTATATTTAAGTGTATGATAACCAGTTAATTTTTTTGAATATTTTTTTAAAAATTTATTTTATAATTAATTTAATTTTACATATCAGTCATAGATTTACCTGTCCTCCCTCCTCCCATCCCCCAGCCTTTCCCCCCAATACACCCCCCATTCCCACCTCCTCCAAGGCAAGATCTCCCCTGGGGATTCAGCTTAGCCTGGTAGATTCAGTTGAGGCAGGTCCGGTCCCCTCCTCCCTACACCAAGGCTGAGCAAAATGTCTCAGTATAGGCCCTAGGTTCCAAAAAGCCAGCTCATGGACTAAGGACAGATCCCAGTCCCACTGCCTCCAAAATAGTTCAAGCTAATCAACTGCCTCCCTTATCCAGAGGGCCTGATCCAGTTCCATGGATCAGCTATTGGTTCACAGTTCATGTGTTTCTACTAGTTTGGCTATTTGTCCCTGTGCTTTTTCCAATCATGGTCTCAATATTTCTTACTCATATAATCCCTTCTCCCTCTCACGCTGATTGGACTCCTGGAGCTCCACCTGGGGCTTGGCCGTGGATCTCTGCATCTGCTTCCATCAGTCACTGGATGAGAGTTCTATCATGACAGTTAGGGTGTTCGGCCATCTGATCACCAGAATGGTCCGTTTGGGCTTTCTCTAGACGGTTGCCATTAGTCTATAGCGGAGGTATCTTTGTGGATTTCTGGGGACCTCTTTAGCACTCTGTTTCTTCCTATTCCCATGGGGTCTTAATTCATAGCACTAAATGCCCACATAAAGATGTTGGAGAAATCTCACACTAGTGACTTAACAGCACACCTGAAAGCCCTAGAACAAGAAGAAGCAATGTCACCCAGGAGGAATAGACACTAGGAAATAATCAAATTAAGAGCTGAAATCAATAAAATAGAAACAAAGAGAACAATAGAAAGAATCAATGAAACAAAGAGTTGGTTCTTTGAGAAAATCAACAAGATAGACAAGCCCTTATCCAAACTAACCAAAAGGCACTTAATTTATTTATTTACTTATATGATTATTTCATTTTGACATTCTAAAATTCTTTTAAAAAGTAAATTCATATCTATGGATGCATAAACCTTACTATTTTGCTCTCTTAGAAAGTCTAATTGCATACATGCAGATAGCACACACAAGTGGGTAATCAATTCATAATTTTCTAAGCACTAATTGTTTTCAACATACTGACTACAAATGTATAACTTAAAACAATCTAATACTCCTAATCCAATTAGACTTGACCAGTTAACATAATTATACCTGAATTCTGCTTTCAAGACTTAGCTTGTTTCCCCCCAAAAAATACTGGAAATAAATAAGAGTCTTGATCATAGTGTGGCTAGAAGTGAATATAGACACATCTTCAGTGACAGGTACTGAACCTATATAAGGCCATTTAAACATTTAAGGTGTGATGTAGACTTATTCAATTAAATATGGCAATCAATATTGTATTTTATTAAGAAATTCTTTAACAGAAAGAAATACTTAACTCTGATCAATCAATTGCATAAAATCATGAGTTCCTTTAACGGCTCAAAGTGACAACATCTACTAGTATAGCAGTACAGTGGGTCTCCATACCATGTTTCTTGTTTGGAAACGCTTATACACGTAGAAGAGTTTTAACTCCTTTCTGGCTACACTGCTGCAGGTAGAGGCAGGTCTGTATTTAGCCAATGGATGTAGAATTGTCCCTATTGGTTTCCTTGGAACAATGAGAACATTGAACATTCTTTTGTAGTCTAGCTCCTTTAAACACAGAACAGTGCATTTTCCTCTCTACCTATGACCGTATATTTCTGATCACTGCTGAAGATGTGTCTTCAGCATGGAAACTAGTCCACTGTGGTAATGAACATCACAATTCTGTCTTATTCCAAAATGCTTGTAGGTTGTTTTTAAAAAAAGTTAAGCACTTTAAATTCTTCACTTGTTTATTTCAATGTATAAATATCCCTTGCCTTTGCTAGATTTCAAAGTCATTTTAGCAGGAAAAATTACACATATTTACTTCAGTTAATTAAACATATATATTATTAGGATATAGTAACATTCTACATATTAAAATTATAATGATAACCTTATCAGCAAGTATTTAATTTTGATGATATTAAAAGGTTTGATAGGAATGACATTTCAGCAGCACTCATGTAGCTCAAATGACTTTAACTCATTCTAAGGTGGAGTCCAAGGCTATACCTCAATGGTACAGGACTTGATTAGCATATCTGAGGTCCTAGATTCAACCTTCAGCATCAACAACAACATAGTAATATTGAAACAGAGAATATTTTTATAATAATTTATAAGTATCATTTTATCTTTATTGGTTAAGTTTTAACTTCTCAGTTAAGTTTCTTTATGTCACTAAAAATATTTTCTCTTGTTTTTATTCCTCATAACTATATAACCTATTGGTATCCTGTGGGTTTAAGCAATCTACACAAGTGTTTTTGTTTCACAATTCCAATTTCTAAGCATTTATTTTGACACCAGTTTCAGATACTTAAGTTCTTTTCTCTGCTATAGTAAATATTATGGAAGCTTCTTTCTTCATTCACTAATCAGTCAAATTCTTCGTGGCCTATACAAAAATTTCCTACGCCACTGGAAAAAAAAACGTAGAAAATTTTGGTGCATCACAGATTTAGTATTCACAAATAGAAAAAATACAATATTAATCTGAAAACACATGTTGTACTGTTGCTTAGTATATTGTGAGCATATATGTTTATAATTAATAAAATATAACCAACAAAGATATTGATTATACAGTTGTCCCTTTATTATATATACTGTCAGAAAACATATAATACCTTCAAACAAACTAATCACCTGTCAATTTCTTAAAACACCAATGGCATGAAAAGAATAAGTTTTGATTTAAATAATGAATTCTAACACTTATCATTTGCCACCAGAAACTATACCTTTTTTTAAGTTAATGAAAATTATGGAATATATGGAAAAATATGATGGAATTATAAACTATTTTTTATCAAATTTTAATTGTTCTATCAGAAGTAGGGAAGGAAGATTGGCAAAATGTCTTTGCCAGTGAAGTCCACGTATAAGCAAAATTTCATTCAGAAAAAAAAAAAATCACAAACCAGAGGAAGTTACAGTTGGAGGACAGTAGCAGAAAATCAATGTGATTCCAATAGTATCCAGGGAATGTTATACTCTGTGGATGAGGTCATTCATTTCACCTGAAACGAAGAACAAGCTAAAGTCAAGTGAAGATTTTCCCGTCACTGCCACCAACTGGGAAATCAAACTGGAGATAACAACAACTTCCACATGTGTTCAGAGAAATAAAACATGAGACTAAAAATGACTAAGAGTATCAGTGAGCTCCTATGATGAGTCTGCAGTCTTAACAAATATTCTCTTAATGGCAAGTGTCAGAAGAGTGTTTGAGAGTTGGGACATAAAAACATATACTACTCTATCTTTCTTACTTATCTGAAAGGATCATCACTACTTTACCACACTGAAACCTAAGTGAAGCACCATAATGCACCTTCCATCTTAAAAGCTAGTTTGAACTATTAACACAGTTCTTAAAATGGGTGTTTACGTGAGAGTTGTTACTTCAAATGACCTTCTGATTATAAGAGCTAAGCAGTGAAGCAGATTAATTCTCTTTTCTTTTTTTTTATTTTATTTTATTTTATTTTACAATATAATTCAACTTTACATATCAGCCATAAATTCCCCCTTTCTCCCTCCTCCCGTCCCGCCCCCCTCCCCCCGGCCCGTCCCCCACTTCCATTTCCTCAAGGGCAAAGACTCCCCCGAGGATTGAGATCGACCTGGTGGACTCAGCCCAGGCAGGTCTAGTCCCCTCCTCCCAGGCTGAGCCTAGGGTCTCTACTAAGACCCAGGTTTCAAACAGTCAATTCATGTACTGAGCACAGGGCCCGAAGCAGATTAATTATTCATACTGGTTTAACACACCTTTCCCATGTTCAAAAGACTTTATTTCTATACTCACCCCTTCCAATAAGAGACAAATACATTCTCCAGTCCTCTCAACTTCTAAAGACTCAGATAATATCGTTATGTAGAACAGTTCTCATTCCTCTTGGATCCCCACTAATAATATAACACTCAGACATGATATGAAGAAACTGTTTTCCCAACTTTACCTACCTTCATGATGAAATTGCCGGTTTAAATGCTTTGACACTGCCTGCAATGGTCTTAATTTTTTTTAGTGTTCTTAAAGTGATAGAGAGCAAATATCAGGTGTCTCAGAACAGGAATTAAATTCTTCGAGATCTTAGCATAAAATGGTATAAACACCATATATTGAGTATTTAAATAAGGCATAAAATATCTAAGCTGGAATCCATGGAAATATTTCTGATATAAAACACTTTCTTTGATCTATGTATTTCAATACTGTAGTGTGTATGCCAAATATATATGCATTCCTAAGATTTTTTTCAGTCTGGCAAATCAATTCAGAGTCTAGTTTTATGTGGGATTCAAGCTCCTCTCATAGTTTTTGTGCTAAATATCTCTTAGATTTGATTTAGGCTTTAAAGATTCACTAGCTTGACTCAGGCTTAGAAAAAAATATAAAACTAAAGGGTATGGCTTACTATAGCAATAAGCTGTAAAATTACCAATAAGAAACCTGCAGGCTTCCAAAGGTTCACCACCACTGTAGTCTCACAGATGTGCTGATGTTTTTCCACAATGATTCATGGTAAGACATTCAAGAAATAGGTTTCCAACCATGGCGGTCCTGTTGAAAACTGTGACCCATGGTTTTGACGTGGTAATAGGCTTCACTGGAATTATAGAGTCAACCACTCAGACTATGGTTCAGACTGATTCAGGCATTTAACATGAACTGTAGCATGACATCAAGTATTTAAGCAAACAGGATCATGTGTTCCAACACATTAACAATATAAAAAACATTTCAATAAGTCAGTATTCTCTTTGGTCTCAGAACTCCTCTTTGAGTAACAAGCTGTTAATAATCCTAAAGATAGGGCAAATGTGACCAACTCAGGCATAATAAACTAATCTTTTCCTTCATAGACCATTACCCATCACATGACCTAGATTGTCCTGTAGCAACATGGTCATATTTTTCTAAGCATCTGTATTTATTTAAAGCATTCATAGCATGGCTATCTTTAGAAGTCACTATGAAGCAAGGAAAAGCTTAAATAATTTATTCTAAATCAATTACACATATTTACATGTTTGGTACTAATTTGACTTTTTAATTTGTCTGCCATAATCGTTTTTAAACTGAGATTGCCTTGAAGATAATGATTATACATAGAAATTAGCCGATGGCTGGATATAATCAGCTTTTCCTTGAACCAGTAATTTTATATCAATGTCATATTCTGGGAAGATTTATATCAAGCTCTTTGAAGTTATATCATCACATGACTTTAGGAGTGAAGTATTTGTCTTGCTTGTAGTGCTAGAGTTATACAATGTGAAGCTTACTTGCTACCAATTTTATTACAAAATAAAGTAGCAGCTATTGAAAAGTTAATTATTAGGCTTTCTCAAATAACTTCCTTTTATTTTAATAGTATATTCTTTTTATATAGTATATGCTACTGTAAATGTGCGTAATCATAATTGACATTGCTTAATTCTGAAGTCTTACTTAGGGAGAAATGCTATTCCCTTGTCTTTGTTATAGGCTTGTGCTGAGACAAACTTTCATTGAGTGTTTTCATTCCAGCCACGTCCATGTCCAGGTGAACACATCAGGAAAATATGCCAAGATTCTCACTGACTGTGATGATTCTCCTTTCAATTGTTAAAAGACTGCTACAATCTCCTTCTTTAGTGTTTCTCTTTAATTTTCTAGTCAATTCAGTGGGGGCATGTTTAGTTTCTTTACATTCCCATTTATCTAATCACATGGTCAAAGTCATTGGCTACCTCACATGTATCAGAACACAAAGAAACAAAACCACCACTACTATTGTGTACTTACTCCATCACTACAAGTTGGTATAATGAGATATTTCTTTCCTTTTACATTAATGGCCTTCTATAGGTAGCAGAGCATGTCAGTCTTCCAACTGGGATGAATGCTTTGTTGCTCAGCAGAAAGTTTTATGTCATATATAGTGGGTAGGGGAGGCTGGTCATTTTGTAGCACTTCTGTTTACAACCAGAGACATAGTAGCTATTTAGTCCAAAATAGCCTTGAAAGAATCTATTGACTTACATAAACAATGATTACTTCTTTATAACCTTTCACAGCATCATTTGTAAAATTATTTTTCATTTCAATATGTATCTCTTCAGAGAATAGTCTTAATTACTAGAGTGCTTATGACATAATTCAAGGTTTATGTTTAAGATTCAAGATTATTTTAATTCATTAATTTATAGTGATAGTTATAACAAATTCTCAATAATAATTTTAACTATTTCTCAATAATCAGCTAAATATTTATTCCAAAATGCCATGTATTTTACATTATAATTGAAAAATGTGAGATTCCCCTCATATCTGAGTCTACATTTATCTATATCAATAGCTAGCTTTTATCATCAATATCTGCCTGTATTGTTCAAGTTAGAGGCATTTCCAAGTAACATTTGAATGTGTCTGTTCAGAAATAAGCAGTTATTATTCAGTGTGTATTCAAAATTACAGCATTAGGTAGTTCTGTCAACAATAAATTTATTTTGTAGTCTAGCTTGATTTTCACCTTTTGTTACTTCAATTATCTTACCAACCATCACATATCATTCTACTTGATATCTCTATGACATCTAATTTCCATATAAACAAATTAAAATAGTAAGATGGCAAATTCAAATAAACTTGAGATACTACAGTAAATTGTGAATTCTACGTGTAGGTAAACTTTCTGTTTTTGTGCCAAGAGTGAATTAAGAGCAAGGAATCTGTGTGATGTGATAAATTAACAACCGTCAGTCTCTTCTGCTATTCCTGCCGTCTCTTTCTATATTACTTTGATTGTAATCCAGGAACAATTTGGAGATATTGATTAAAGTGCCTTAATTTTCAGTACATAAAATGAATAAGGCCTTGTGACCAACTGTGTTGCAAAATGACTACTACAAATAAATTATTACAAGTTGAAATTTCCTAACATGGTAGATTCTAGGTATTCTCAATGCATACATAAATGATAAGTGATCTTATTAATATATTAGCAAGTCAGACTTGATTGTGGCATTCATTTTACATTCTATAAATATTTAATGTATATTATTTGTCTTAAATATATGCAATTCTATTTGTAAATGCATTTTTAATTTATTCTTTGTGTCTTTCAAATCATGCACCTCCATCCCATTTATTTTCCTATCTCTTCATATCCACCTTCTCTGCTTGTAACCTCCCCTCCAAAATAAAATAAAATAAACTTTTAGAGAAAAAAGAAAAACAGAGAAGGAAAAAAATCAACCCCGTCATGGAAGTTGCAGTGTGACACAGTGAGTCACTCAGTAAACCCTTTTATTCATATAGCTTTACTTGCAAGTGTTCATCGCAAAGAGTCATTGTGTATCTTAATAAAATGACAACAAGAGAAGGAATGAAATTATCAGAGGCTGTAGAAGCTATAGACCTCAATAATATATCAACATCTAAAGGAAAAAAAAACCTTTTATTCCTTCTTTTTTTCTCTCAGATGTTTACATTCAGAGCCTCCATATGACATTAATTTTGGTCAAAATTAATTCTTTACACTCATACAACTTATCTGATATACTTTTGGCAATGCCATCAAATTTCTAATACCTACAAGGTGTCTTATACTATAATTCAATTCTAAAAATTATTTTCCAGACATGGTTCAAATCCCACAGTTACGATGTTAAGCTTCTCAAAGTGCCCCTCACTTCAGATATCAACCAGGAGAGATGGTTCATTAGGGAAGTAACAAGTTATGCCTCATTTGGATTTAAATTGATGGTTCTCACAACTGCCTCATTAGTTTCAATCATTTTTCTCAAATGCTGCTCAAAATCATACTTGTTTGTTTTAGAGGGTATGATTAAATATTTAAATAAAGAATTAATGACAGAAAGGCCTCCAATTCTAGATAACATGTCATGAGTCTGAGTGCATTATTCTCCCAGTGTGTGGATACGTTATTCATACCCAAATCTCCTAAATCCTTTTCATTCAAAAATATTTCAAGAGATTTAATCTAGTCTCACATACCCTTTGCAGAGGTCCTCGTAAGTTTGACTGAAATTTCTTATTCTTTATTTACTTCATACTCAGGCCACCACCCCAAAGCTACGTTAGCAACAGTGTTATGCAATCTGAACATGGGTTTAATTAAAAAGACATCTTAATAAACCTTCCATATTTGATATGTGTTGTAAGTGTTGCAGCTGTGAAAGGAAAGGCTTCTCCAGCAGAAGAGTTACAGCTCTGCTCTGGTGGGGGAAGATTTCCCCAGTGCAAGTGTGACAGCTCTGCTCACGCAGGCGAAAATTGCCCCAGTGAAAGTGCTATTGCTCTCTGGAGTATGCTAGCAGTCTGGAGCTAAGAAATACAACGCAGTCACACACAAGATTTATTAGGAGGGAAAAATCCCAGGATGGTGGCTGACTCTGCTCGGACGAGAAACATCAGGGAACTGAGTATAATGTAAGGTTCATATAGAGATTTTTTTAGGGGGTCAAACTTTCCACGATGGTCTGGAATTGGTGGGTTTTTGTGGCCTGACTTTGGGGCACGTTTAGGGATTCATGGGATTCTGTGTACTGATCTTGGGGCAAGATCAGAGATTGGTGGGATATCATACTCAGGAACTGGTGAAATTCTGTGGACAGACCCTGGGGCAAGCTCAGAGATTGGTCGGATTTCATGCTCTCGGATTAGTGGAATTTAGTGTTCTGGCCCTGGTCTTTGGCTTAGGGTCAAGTCAGGATCAGGATCTTTTCCCTTGGACATTTTGCCCTGCATATATGATACATATATATTACATTGTCTTTAGGGAATTTTTATAGAACCTAAATACTATTTCCAAAGATTATCCTACCATTCTTACTATTCATAAAATTACAAAGAATTTGGTAAGTTTCTGCTAAGAACTGAAAATGAAAACCAAGTATATAGTTCTTACTCTATCGTTTCTAAAATCTGTGATTTATACTGGATAATCCCATGGAGACTTTGTTGAAACTAACATTTGGCTTTACAGATTGGGAGTCATTGAAGTTGCACCTTTTATCTGCAGTGGTTCTGAATTAAATTATTTGGACTTCCAGAAGTCTCTGTGTTCTTATTTATCATGAGCAATTAAGTCTGCAGAGGACCTGCACATGCTTTACAATGCTAAGAAAATGGAACTCTTCCCCAGAAGACATAGTGAAATTCCAATGATACACTTGAGGATAGAGTACACAACCATTTCATTTAAATCCTATTAAAGCATTAAATTTTAATAAACATTCACTTTATTGCCTACACTGCTAAGGTAGCTAACTTGAATCCTTTGCTAGCAATTTTGAAATTGTGCAGTATTATGTTTCTACTGTAAAAAAAATTCAGAAATGTTTCTTGCTAACTTCTGATCATTTCTCTCACAAATATTCAGGTAGCCTTATATTTTTAGCTGGGTGTAAAGCCTCCAAACGATGGTCTATCATCAATTCTCATGCTAAGGGGTCTTCCAGAACAACATCCTTGTTAATTTGTTGCCAAGTGTCTCATTCTGCATTTTGTCTAATAGTAATTCAAATTCATTCAGAATTGTGAAAATAGAATAGAGTATTCTATTTGGGGGACTGGGAGAGCCATCTTGCCATGTACTCAATACTTATCATACTGCTTAAGATATTCTAACAAACAAATATATGATATATTGGCCAAATTCCTTAAAAATGTTTGTCTTTCTGGAGTAAGTTCATTGACTGTAATTCTATTTTTGCATGTGTTCTCAGTTATTATTTTTTCAAAAGGCATCATTTTTATTTTTTGTAAAATATACAAAACATAAAATTTTAAAATATAAAATTTAAAATATACACTCACCCTCATCTTTACTGCCTATATCCACATCCTGTGAATCATCCCAAATTGAAACTCCACACTAAATTATAGCTCCTAATTTTCCCTTTTCTTCCATGTCAGGTTTGGGGAGTTATATTTCTAATTATACCCTGTGAATTTAATTTTTTTAGGTAACTAATATAAGTGAACCCATGGATTTTTAGCAACAGTGTGTTTTCTGTCCTGAAGGTAAAGGTGAAAGAGAGCAAACAAGACTTAGGTGGGTGGCCTTGGACAGTCATGGCCACATTCACTCCGACTGGTTTATCTCAAGCAACAGAACTTTTTATTGTTTATACACTTTGAATCTATGGCATCATACTTTTTATTCTTAAATAACGTTTTATTAATTATATAGTAATTTTATAAAAGGTATTTTGATCTTACTCAACTCCATCCTCCAACTCCTTCCCTACCTTCTCTCCAGTCTTTACTCCCTACCTTCCAAACTGAGTTTTCTTCTTTTTTCTAACCGTAGAATCTAGTTTAAGATGTCCAATTGCTCTTGAGAATGGGGCTTGCCCTGGAGTGTGGTAAAAATACCAGACACAACATCATCAAAGAAAACTAATTGTCCCTTTCCCAGTAGCTACTAAATAGCAATAGCTTCTCAGCTAGTAGTGGAATTCATGTCTTCCTTTGATATTCTATTCGGGGATTATGTCAAGCTTGAGGTCTTTTGCATGCTATCACAATCACTGTATGTTCATATGAGCAACTTTCCTCTTGCATTTGAAAAACACTATTTCCTTGTTAACTACCATCTCTGAGTCTTTCTGCCCTTTTTCCCAATGACCCATGAGCATGAGGAAGAAGGTGTAAATTTAAGTCACATTTAGATTCAACAGTATTTTATTTTCTGCATTTTGGCCAATTAAGGTCTCTATGAGCCTTGCTGTTAGTTTGTGAAGAGCAAAAGACAGCCTTGGCAATAGCCTAGGTTGTTTGGTTGTTCCCATGGCCAGAAACTTGATTAGATGTAACCCATTCCCAGGACTGGAAGCTTCATTTGGTGAAGAGAAATGTCCAGTTGAGGATCCATCTCCTCCGTTATTTGGCAATTTCATCTATATTGCCTTCATTTATGTTTCCACACAGTTTTATTTAAAAGGCCTTTAGTTTTAGATACCCCTCCCAATATACCCTTCTCTACCCTGCCCTCCCATTCTCCACTCCAACTTATCCCTTCCTAATCCACTTTCCACTTCATACCTTATACAACTAGTGCTAGCTAATCTTATGTCAGCTTGACACAAGCTAGAGTCATTTGAAAGGAGGAAAATTCAGTTGAGAAAATGCCTTTAAAAGTTCCAGCTGTAGGGCATTCTTTAAATTAATCATTGACGTGGAAGACCTAGCCTTTGGTGGGTGGTTCTGTCTCTGGGGTGGTGAAACTGGGTTCTATAAGGAAGCAGGCTGAGTAAGCCATAATGAGCAAGCCAGTAAACAGCACCCCTCTATGGCCTCTACATCAGCTCCTCCCTCCAGGTTCCTGACCTGTTTTGATTCCCGCCCTCTCTTCCTTCAATGATGGACTATGATGTGGAAATATAAGCCAAATAAGCCCTTTCCTCTCAAACTTGCTTTTAGTCATGCTGTTTTATCACAGCAATGGTAACCCTAAAACACCACTCTTCTATTCTCTCTCTCTCTTGAAAACCTTTTTCTCTTCACTCTTGCAAAGTTCCTGGTTTCTTTCAGTATCCCAAGTGAAACACAAATGTCTGAAGATTTAAAGCTAACACCTATAAATGAAATAAAGTATGATTTTTTTTTATCTTTCTGTGTCTGGGTTACCTCACTCAGAGTGATTGTTCGTCGATCTATCCACTTATCTGAGAATTTTATAGTTTTGTTTCTATCCGATTAGTATTACGGCATTGTGTAAATGTGTCACCGTGAATTATAAATTAACCAATTGATGCCATTTCCTCACTACTGTGAGTAGAGAAGCCACAGACATAAAAGACCAAGCATTCTTCTATTAAGATATTGATTCCTTTGGATATATTCTCAAGTGTGGTCATGTGGATCATTTGGTGGAAATATTATCAGCTTTTGGGGGAGCCTCCACTCTGAGTCTATATTAGTTTTACCAGTTTGCATTTCCAGTAGCAGTGAATAAGAGTTCTTTTCCAGAATTTGCTGTTTTTTTTTGTTTTTTAGTTATTTTTTTTTGTTAACTTGTTTGATATTTGCCATTCTGAGTAGGATAAAAGATGAATCTCAATGTAATTTTAATTTGTATTTCCCTGCTGGCTAAAGATGTGAAAGATCTTTTTAATTTACTTTTACATTTGCACTTCATCTTTTGGGAACTCTTTTTAGACCCTTACCCCATTTTTAATTCATTTTATATTTTTTCCTGATGTTTAGGGGATTTTTGTCTGTTTTTGACTTTCGTTTTGTTCATTGCTTAGTCTAGACACCAAATCTTTGTCAGTTGTATAACTAGTAAAGATTTTTTTCCCTTTATTCAGTAGGCAGCCCCTTTAGTCAAATAATGCTGTATTTTGTGTAAAGAAGGTTTTCAGTTCTATGTGGTCTCATTTATCAATTGTTGTTTTTAATGATCATACTACAAAGGCCTTTTTCAGAAAATCCTTTTCTGTGTTTATAATTGTCAAGAATAATCTGTCCTCTGTTTTCTATAAGATTCGACGTATAATGTCTTATGCCAAGGTACTTAATTCATTTGGAATTGAGTTTTGTATGGGGCAAGAAGCTAGCATCTAGTTTCATTCTCCTAAATGTAACTACTGATTTGATCATTTGTTGAAAATGCTATCTTTTATCCAGTGTGCAATTTTTCCTTCTTTGTCAAAACTCAGGTAGCTTTACATGTATGAATTTATAGATGGGTGCTCAATTCTATTCCATTGACCAATGTGTCAACTTGTATAGTGGTACAAAGCTATCTGTAGTATAACTTAAAATCAATGAAAGTTACCTCCAACAGTTATTTTGTTCAGTGTTTTTTTTTTTTTTTCCTTTTGGTTGTGGTTGGATTTTTAATGTTTCCAAATTCCCCCCCCTTTTTTTTTAGATTTGTTTCAATTTCTTTGAAGAGTTACATTGGAATTGTGATGGAGTTTGTGTTAAATATATAAGTTGCTTTTGATAGAATGGCTTTTTTTACAATATTAGTCCTACATGTCTATAAACATGAGAACTCTTTTCATTCTCCAGTGTCATCTTTAATCTTTTTCTTCATTGATTTTATGTTTTGATTGTAGAGGGTTTTTTTTTAAACCATATTGGTTAATTCTGTGGCTAGCACTTTCACTATGATCTTAGATGAAAATATTAGTAACCCACGTCTTATCTTTTTCAGGAAAAAATAACTTTCAATGATTTTTCTGAGTTTTCGTTCATAGACTTCATTGTTAATTTCTTTTATATCTAGTTTGTTAAGAGTTTTTTCTCATATGAATTCTCTTTTACATCTAGTAAATTAACCATGACACTCATCTTCTCATTATTGTTCCTGTGTATAACATATTATATTACCTATGAATATTTTCAATGATTTTTATGAGGAAAAATGACACTTCACTGTGGTGCAAGATCTCTTTAATTCATTGAAGTGTTTGGATGACATTTAAATGAATACTGCTGTAGCAATGAGATACAAGGTATGACTATAGTTTTCTTTATTGAAGGTCCTTTAGCAAGCTATAATACTGAGATAATGTCATCCTCATATAATAATTTGGAAATGGTCTTGTTTATTCAATTTTAGAATAGTTTGTGAAGGTTGAGTCTTAATTACTGAGGTAATTTCTTTACATTTGAAATTTGATTTACGTCCAGATTGTTCATGTAGATCTCCTCCATTTCTCTGTCATTGGGCGATCCCCGTGTCTTTCTTGGGGTCCTGTTATCCAGGTAGCCTCCCTGGTGTTGCGAGTAGCTGTCCAGTCATCCTTGTTCCACAGCTAGTATTCTCCTATGAGTGGGTACATACCATGTTTGTCTTTCTGAGTCTGGGTTACCTCACTCAGGAGGATTTTTTCTAGATCCCTCCATTTGCCTGCAAACCTCATGATGTCATTGTTTTTCTCTGCTGAGTAGTATTCCATTGTATATATGTACCACAGTTTGTTTATCCATTCTTCGGTTGAAGGGCATCTAGGTTGTTTCCAGGTTCTGGCTATTACAAATAATGCTGATATGAACATAGCTGAGCAAGTGCCCTTGTGGTATGATTGAGCATTCCTTGGGTATATGCCCAAGAGTGGTATAGCTGGATCTTGGGGGAGATTGATTCCCAATTTTCTAAGATAGCGCCATATTGATTTCCACAGTGGCTGTACCAGCTTGCATTCCCACCAGCAGTGGAGGAGAGTTCCCCTAGCTCCACATCCTCTCCAGCACAAGGTGTCCTCAGTGTTTTTGATCTTAGACAATCTGACTGGCATAAGGTGGTATCTCAGAGTTGTTTTGATTTGCATTTCCCTAATGATTAGGGATGTTGAGCAATTCCTTAAATGTCTTTCAGCCATTTGTGTTTCTTCTGCTGAGAATTCTCTGTTTAGTTCTATGGCCCATTTCTTAATTGGACTGTTGGGAATTTTGATGTTTAATTTCTTGAGTTCCCTATATATTCTGGATATCAGTCCTCTGTCAGATGTGGGGTTGGTGAAGATCTTTTCCCATTCTGTGGGCTGTCGCTTTGCCTTGTTGACCGTATCCTTTGCTCTACAAAAGCTTTTCAGTTTCAAGAGGTCCCATTGATTGATTGTTTGTCTCAGTGTCTGAGCTACTGGTGTTATACCTAGGAAGCGATCTCCTATGCCAATGCGTTCAAGACTACTTCCTACTTTCTCTTCTAGCAGATTCAGAGTAGCTGGATTTATGTTGAGGTCTTTGATCCACTTGGACTTAAGTTTTGTGCATGGTGATAAATATAGATCTATTTGCAGCCTTCTGCACGTTGATATCCAGTTATGCCAGCACCATTTGTTGAAGATGCTTTCTTTTTTCCATTGTACGCTTTTGGCTTCTTTGTCAAAAATTATATGTTCATAGGTGTGCGGATTAATGTCAGGGTCTTCAATTCGATTCCATTGGTCCACAAGTCGGTTTTTATGCCAGTACCAGGCTGTTTTTATTACTGTAGCTCTATAGTAGAGCTTGAAGTCAGGGATCGTGATGCCTCCAGAGGTTGTTTTATTGTACAGGATTCTTTTGGCTATCCTGGGTTTTTTGTTTTTCCAAGAGGGGCGAGGGGCGAGAGAAAGAGAACTTGGGGAAGCAGGAGATCCCAAATGGATCAAGAACAGAGAGGGAACATAAGGAAGGTTCATGATAAATGAAGACCACATGAGAATAGGAAGAAGCAAAGTGCTGGAGAGGCCCACAGAAATCCACAAAGATGCCCCCACAATAAACTGCTGGCAATAGTCGAGAAATAGCCCGATTTGACCTACCCTGGTGATAAGATGGCCAAACACCCTAATTGTC
>CABHPP010145047.1:0-76921 GCA_902168425.1 Peromyscus attwateri
GGTATCATTCTCAATTCTCCAATCGCTTTCTACCCCCTAGCTGATTTTTACAAATTACTTCTTACTGGTTTGCTTAATTGTTCTTGAGTTCATTCTTTTAATCCATTATCATTGCTCCACTCATAGATTGAATAACGATAATTTCTCTTCCATTTGATTGCAAAACAATTCTTGCCTCTCTAGGCCTTTGGCACTTCTTCAACTTTAATTTACTCCCAAATTGTTTTCTTGGTAATCTTCATAAGACTATTTGAAAGCCTTTTCACTGATTTCTGCTAAAAACATCATTTAATGACTCCAATTTTCTTTATAATGCAATTGATTCCCGTAAGTATGACAGAGAAGGACTTCATGTCATATAACTAACATGAGCATGCTACACTATAAAGAATATGTCTAATCTCTTTTGAGTGACCACTCTATAACTCTAGAGTAACATTCTATGAAGTTTTACCTGTGGCAAGAGTCATCCATACCTAAATTTGCACATATGCATCTCATCCTATATTTAAACATACTCAAAGCTCAAAAACACATGTTCCTGCAAGTTTTATGTGAACATCTAAAGCAGAGGTTATTACTTTCTGCTTGAACCATCTCAGAACCATAGAGATGTAGTATTTATCATATTCTCTTTTTGTTCTTGTAAATCAAAGTTTCTAGAACACAGCATGAGGAGTATAGTTTAAAATGGCAGGCCTTTGTTGTTGAAGGCTTTCCTGTCCATTATAGGATATTTCCCAGTATCCCTGTTCTCAACTCTGTAACATCCTGATAGAATTACCATGTGCCATCAGAAATTTCAAATGTCCTCTAATAGTTCTAAACTACTGTTGTAAAGATATAACTTACCATGTCTTATAATATTGCTCAGATTTTAGTGTTATTCCTAATTTATGAAAATCAAAAGATAGATGAGTGCAATTAGAATTAATGGAAATTTGTCAGTGTCTTAATATGTTACTGAGTAAATCACTCAGAAGGAAGGCTGAATATTATGTGTCCCTTTAAAGAAATGTCAAATGAATAGAATTTCTAACTTTCTTTGGTTGTGTTGAGTCCCAGATAAAGGGGAAAGTTTCACTGATTCAAATTCTAAATGAACTGTCATCTCTTTCATTGAAGAGTGTGTACAAGCTCTGTGGTTGAACTTGGTGCTGGAGGTGACCAAGGAAGAATATATATTAGCAACTCAAAATTCAAAGTAGCATACAAAGGTGTAGGCTGCAATAATAGGATAATGTGATACATACCACAGTACAGAGCTCAAATTCATTTCAGGACAATCTTCCTTGATTTTTACAAGAAAGTTGTTTATTGGGGAAAGTTTCGTCTTGTTTCATGTTTGTCCCCAATTTTATAGATTCTAAAGGTATATATCTCATTTCAAGGCAAAACAAACAAACAAAAGCAGAAAAATTTTGCTGCCATCCTCCCCCAAATAATGGGTTTCTTTCTTTATAGAAATTGCCATGGTTTGTAAGCTGTCTGAGGTATTTATTGATAAAGTCATAGATGCATTTTGTGCTGGATAAGGTATGAGAACCACACTGATGTGAACTTCAATAAGAAAAACATAATTGAATGTCAAATCTACATATTATTATTCAAATTATGATCTGAGTGGTTCTTTTTAACCACACTAAGAAAACCATTGTATAATTCTAGACAGGGAACGGACTGTGATTAATTTATATAATGCATTTTCCTGTGGAATGGAAAGGACATGCAACATTGGTGCAATCATGTGTGTGAATGTTTATACATACACATTGCCATTTAATAAGTAGAATATTTAATAAGACCACCTTCTTCTTTGATAAGGCAAAATTAAAACTAAAGGAATTGTGTTGTATATGAAATTAGTAAGCACATTTGTGAGAAAAAATTTCAGTTAGACATGTTTCATGAATTAACTTTTAAAGATTACTTTTATTCTTTTAAATTAAGTGTGCGTGTGTGTGTGTGCGTGTGCGCGCATGTGTGTGTGTGTGTGTGTGTGTGTGTGTGGTACTTGAATGCAGGTACCCTCAGACTCAAGGAGGGGAGTTAGATGTCCTGGCTCTGGAGTTAAAGGTAGTTGTGGGCTATACAACATTGGTACTATAAACGAAATACCAATCCTCCACAAGAGAAGTATTCATTCTTAACCACCAAATTAACTCTTTGGCAGCATGATTTAACTTTTTATAAACTTACAAACAAGAAAAGTACTCAGAAATATTTTGCATTTCATGCAAGCAAATAGTCTAATATCTGAATTGTTTACTTAGTGTGCAATTGCAGGATATGATATAGACATATAAATGACATTTAAAAAGACACATTTTCAAAGGTGAATATAATCAATATATAAGAATAGAAAGAAAAAAATCCAACAAAAACTTCATTTTATCAAAGAAACTTAGGGAAATTTCATAAAGCAGAAAGTGTTTTAAATTTTTCTTGAGGTTATTAAAGATAAGAGATATGAAATGAATCCTGATTATTATATTAATCAATAGTTCTCCCAATCGATGAAATTAACATGAACATCAAAATCAGAAGGAGCAAATATTTTCTGATGACACAATTTTAGGTGAGCTCCTGTACTTGCTACTCTCTGCTCCAAGTAGTATAATATGAAGAACGTTTTCAGTGGGAAAAAATGATTTTCCCTTTCTCCCAGATTTTCTGCACTGGTGTATGAAGTTGGGAATGCTCAATCCAAACAAGTTCTTTCTGAACTTGTGACTACCATGGGAAACAGTATTTCCAGTTTACTTGTAGTCTTGTAGCAGTTATCTCTTATATATCTTAAATTAAATGATTGTATCAATGGTGCATTTTTTTTTTTTTTTGGAGACAGGGTTTCTCTGTGTAGTTTTGGTGCCTGTCCTAGATCTCGCTTTGTAGACCAGGCTGGCCTCGAACTCACAGAGATCTGCCTGGCTCTGCATCCTGAGTGCTGGGATTAATGGCGTGCACCACCATTGGTATATCTTACCAAATGTTAGAATGATGAAATGTTTAAAGGACGAAAACCAGAAAAAATATTATAAAGCTTTGACTAGGCTGTGATGACCTGCTCTTTCTCAATCCAATTCTATCAGGTACTGTACTTTACTGTTACATCATTTGTTTACATTTACAAAATTCATCTCTTATGTTTTATTCACATGCACTAGTATATAGTATGTTTTATCTAGGCACCAGGGACCCTCACTAAAATTATACTAAACACACCACTGTACAAAAAGGTGTGCATACTAAATGGCACCAACATCAGGAATGAGAAGTGATCTGTCTTTAAATTTTGCTTGTTGTAATGCTCCATCACCTGAAATTTAATTTTAAAAATTAATATAGTTGTAGGTGTGGACAGAGCACAAAGCTTTAAAAGGAATACATCACTTGGAGTAACTAATTTATTGCCTGTTGTGAGAGACATCACAAATTATGTTTTATTTACTTATTATTTATCTACTGTGTAGAACTTGGTTGAATGTCTGACCAAACACAATCAAAGAATATCTGATTAATGCTGCTACATCCATCTGGGTATGAGGCTTTAAAGGATGATATGATTGATTATGAGTCTACAAACAATATCCTCTTGCATCAAAATTCAAGTGCAGGCCTATAACGCAGAAGGGGGATATGGCAGATGTCATGCAACCACATTGGAGCTGCATGATCGATGGAGCGAATGGTGATTGATGCCATTGGCAAGCCACAGCATCTAAAGGAAAGAGAGTGTGTGTGAGACAGGATGCGGGCAGTTCACATCTGAATGACAATATTATGACGGAATTATAGGACTGGAAAAACAGTTGGCCATAGAAAGGAGTGAAGGGCATATTTAGTATAGTAGCTGCTTGAGGGAATGGAAAATACATTACTACTCTGAAAACTGGTCTAGGAAGGGAAATCTTAAAACTAAGCAGCAGATCAAGGTGGTTTTCTTTTGCAACGACACATATATATATATATTTTGGTTTCATTATAAGAGTAGGAGAGAGGGTGTTTAACAGAAATGATGTTTTGTCTGTCGCATCTTTCCAATGGACAAATGAGAAAAATGAAAAAAAGATGCTTAAGGTTAGGGTTAAAAAGAAAATTGCCCTGGGTGCAACAATTCTGAGCTGAGTCTTATCTAAACTGCTATCTAATTTTAGGTGTTAAAGAGTATATGTACAAAAAAATGTTTTTGTGGAATGTTCAGTTTACAAATAATAATTTTAAATTTATTATATATTGAGGAAAGCATTAGTTATGTAAAAAGAACCCTTTTAAAAGACACATTAACTGATGGCATTGAAACCGATATTTTTGCTAATCATATGATGACATAGAAATGGGAATGGGGAATGGTCCTCTGGAATATGATGCAGTGATGGGTGTTGAGGATACCCATGCACAAAACTAGTGCTGGTATTGGTGATATTAGTATTAGGAGAATTAGCATTAGGAATAGTATTTCTTTTAATCTTATTAAAACAAGAAATCAGATACCAATTAAGTGTCTGTAGAGTTATAAAGCTTACTTCTCTTCTTTTTTTTCATGTGTACAGAAAGCACAAGGAAAAAAATGACGGAAAATGCACAAAATGTTATATCACAAATTAGATCATGTAACTTATTTTTGTTCATAGAAAATAAGAAATTGCAGGTCTTGAAGAATGTCACCAGGATTAATATGAGTCATTTATACAAATATTTACAGATTTATAAACATTATCCAAGGATTATGTGAGACAGATTGAACAATTCTTAGAGATATTACTATAAGGGTTATTTATGTGAATTCGAGGCCCTACTAACACACACACACACACACACACTAATACATACAGCACATTAAGTCGATACCAAAGATGATCAGCATATAGCACAAAGAAATGAAAGCAAGGAGAGGTAAGTAACTTCAGTACCTGCCCAGCCATGTGGTTGGACAAAGATGACATCAGAGGTGTTCTAACATTCCACTCTTAAAGCAATGCTCAGCATAGAAGATTAGTGATTAAAAGAAATAACAGACAAAATAAATTGTTATTATCCTTGTTGACCAAGAGCTCACTATTCATACACAATATAAAAAATGTTATATTTTAATGATACTCTAGTGTCTGGGATTTTATTTTGGAGGTTAGAAATAGACATACCACTCATCCCAAGTCTGTCTGTCTGTCTGTCTCTATCCTACTCCCTCTCTCCCTCCGCCAGTACACTGTTTGTTCCTGTGTGTGTGTGTGTGTGTGTGTGTGTGTGTGTGTGTGTGCGCGCGCCAGCTTGTGGAGTCTGTTCTAATTTCTGGCAGGAGGTCGGAAGGGTGCATAATACCTGAAGAAATTAACACTTGATCCAGAGAGGGCAGGAGCACAGCCAAGGCTATGGAATAAAACTTAAGGAACCTTCCTCCCTTGGTCTCCAATTTGCTTTACCTCTTTTTGTTCACCTTTTGTGACGCTCACTCCTTCATTATAGGCATTTTTCTGACAGATTGTATCTGTCAAATGAAAACTACTACATAGTATTTTTTAATTACAGTATAATCATTTTATGTAGACTACCTCTTACTTTATAAAAAATAATAAATCTTTAGCTAATACTTTTTCTTTTGGAAGAGGCCGAAATCTAATTTTGTAAATGAACCTACACAGTGCTAAGATGATAAGCGATCTATATTAATTTCGGGAGGCAACTTTGTAGATTTTAATTGTGAGCAACAGCATTTCTTATTGACTGAGTTTAAAAGCCTGAAGTATTTCTAAATGAAAGTAAACTTCAGTGCAGTGTATAGGAAACCTTAATCCAGACAACAATATAATACTTCAGTGGCCAATGCTGGAAAGATTATGTGGGATGCAGCTCAGTGCTACTGGTAACTGTGTACATCATTGAAGATAAAGCCAGAATAAATAACATGCTTGATGCCTCTAATTCCTTAAAATCAACATAAAAACCCTGCAAGCTATTTCATGCCAGGTTTGACAGGTGGTGATAATGTTTGAGGAGTCACAGGATACACCGCAGTGATAGCAGTGAATGGTGCAGCATTGGAGGTGTGCTTGGGTAGAGAGCAAAGCAAGCCTGGAAAAGTTAAATTGAAGTATTTCAAAAAGCACAATTTTGCTCAGCTGCCCTTAAAACACCTTGAAATATCTTCCACTTACAAAACTGTCTCAGATATCAGCAACACATAAAACGATATTCACATGAAAAGTATTGGCAATATTTTAGCAAAATTAAAGGATTGAAAAGAAGAAAATATTTGTTTCAAATGAAGTTTTGAAACTGTGAACGCTTTGTCTTTGGGCAATTTTGGTTTCACATCAGATGCAAATTGTATATATACATATTTGTATTTTTTTAAAAAAATTAGTCACTGGGTACACTGGGTACCTCCACCTATTGATGCTCATATCAAGAGGCTTGTTTATTCTATATTCTTTAGAGGACAAAGTCAGGTGGTCTGCATCACGTTTAGAGTTATAAGAAAACTCTAGAGCTCTGCAAACCAGAATGATGTTATCTTAGGCATTTTATCATGCATTAGCCACTATGCATTTTTGTGTACTAAATGCCCTGTTTACTCTCAAATAAACCAGATGATAGGGCTAATCTTGAGAATGTTAGTTGTAGCCAGAGAGTTTTCTCTCTGGGTTCCGCCAAGCCCCGGTAGTCCCTTAGTTCACTTATAAAATAAACATACAGATGCTTATATTATTTAAACTGCTTGGCCATTAGCTCAGGCCTATCATTGTCTAGCTCCTACTCTTATATTCAGCCCATTTCTATTAATCTATACTTTGCCACGTGGCTTTTGGTTTACTGGTACCTTACATCTTCCTTGTCCTGGTGGCGGCTCACAGTGTCTCTCTCTCCCTTCCTGTTCTCTCAAATCTCCTCTCTGTTAGTCCCACCTATACTTCCTGCCTGGCTACTGGCCAATCAGTGTTTTATTTATTAACCAATCAGAGAAACACATTTGCCATACAGAACATCCCACAGCAGTTAGTGAAGTCAGGAAAAGAACATTGAAAGCTGAGAAGATAATTTACACCTATTACAAATAATAGATTATATAAACATTCATTGCTCTTAGTAGATCAAATTTATTTATTTATTAAAATAAATATTTTGTGTATCTAAGTAGAACTTTTAAAGGTGATCCTGTAAAGATGTCTAAGAAAAGACTTAATGGCAAATGTAAGTTATTTTTTATGTATATTATTGAAAAATGATGTTTAGAAAGCACATAATTATTTTGGTTTCTTCAGTCCAAAATGAAATAAAAGCATGTACATCTATTCTATTGAAACTGAGGAAATATGTTCAGTGCTAGTTTTTCTCAAACACACAACACCACCGGCCCCAGATTCCCAGAACTCAGGTAATTCGCTTGTAAATTGTGAAATTTTTTAATGTCCATTTGTTCCACACATCAAGTTCCTAACATAAATGAAACAATTAAATTGCTTCCTAAGTTTATAACCTTCTGCTTGCTTTGCCTGATAAAAAGATGGTTCCGGTTCTTTAGGAAAGGCAGACCAGTGGTAGTGAAGTCAACAATTAAATACAAGCAATTAAATTACACTCATAAATAAACAGGAGCACTATGTAGCAATATCATAGATTATTCTTTTTATTAGTCACAGAAATTCCAAGAATATGTACTCATTTTAACTTTTGCTCACTTTTACAAACTGATGTATATTTTATAGCTTGACAAAGATGTGTTTTTTAAATTTCTTATCTCTAAAGACATCTATTTTATTATAATACAACAGTAATGTGAATATTTGAATGAATATTCAATAATATTCAATAAATGAAACTTTATTTGGTTCCAATTTTACAGTTTCAAGTGTGCAGCAGTATTCAATTTAATTTTCTTGAAAATTATGATTTTAGATTTTAATTAAGAGCAAATAAAGCCAATATAAAAAGAATCCGAGTCATGAAATGCAACTATTTCAATATTTAAAAAAAATAAGTTCAACCATAAAACATGTATTTATTTTATATTTTATGTTGAATAAATCTCTGCTTTTCACTGATATTTTCAATACTTCATTTGTTGAAAAATTTTACTAACAAATATTAAACTTACAGTTTTATTTGGGGCAAACATTAATAATTTAAGAGGTTAATTTCATTTTGAAAGCCTCCATGTAGTTTATTTTACCTGTATTTTTTTTGTGTTGAAGACGATTCCTTGCAAAATTCTCTGCTTCTAGTTTTTTCTTTTCTATTTTATGAAGTATAAATATATTTTGTATGTTTTTCATTAATTTTGAAGTTACTTTCTTTTTTTCTTAAAAATGGAATGGTCAATAATAACATAATGTAATAATCAGTGATATTCAAATCCATAGCTCAGCTGTATCTCATGATATGCTAATAAGACTTACATTGAACATCACATAAATCCATTTACATAGAACTAATAGTTTTCCAGAATCACTACATTAAACATCTATTCAAGGTGAGAGCAGTCAAGTGGAAATGCATAAACAAATGTTTATAAGGTATTTTATTAAAAATATAGTTTTTGAAAAATGATAATTTTTTACAATAATTTATCCAGAAGGTATTTCTTCAGAATAATTCAGTTGTAAATTGATTATATATTTCTTATTTATGTGTAATTGGATTTGAGGCTCAACATACAAAACTTAGGAGACTATGTTAGCAAGCATGTAAAAATAAATCCTCCTTTGACAATATAACATCCAATATCACAAGCAGCATTGAATATAGCTTCAGATTTCACCCCGTAAATCATGATTAGTTTTGAGTATGATCCTTTAATGATCTGATGTAATGAATTTTTCTCTGTTAGTCAAACAGTAGGACTGTTACCTGTGGTGGTAACATATGTTTCTCTTTAAAATTGCTGACTTGAAAAGGTACATCTTCAAAAGTTCTCATTAAAAACAACCTTTGATAACAGGTCCATGGTTTCCTTCCTAATAAGTGAAGTTACTCTCTGTTTATGAAATGATGACTCTCTGGAAATGCTTCTTGGGCTCCCACATTTGTTGAATAAATTTATATTTTTCAGTGGAAAACATGGAAACTTCACAAAAGAGATGGTGTCCAAATAGTCTTGCATGATGAAGATGAGAAGCATCATAAACTCTGGCTTTTTTCCTCACCCCTACAATAAGGCTGCCAGTAAGTGCTGATTATGATGGAGGTTTTTATGAGGCAGACACCTGTTATGTAGGAGCTGGATGGTGACTTGCTACTCATTTCCCACACACCACTGCACAGCTATCCATTTTTAATTACCGCTGGCCAATGTCCATTTCTAAGCCAGTGGTTGTAATATGACCCAAGTTGATATTACACTGTTTAACATCCATTCTGTATGTAGAATGAAAATTATCAGTTCTGAGCAGAAATATACTTCACTATAGTATATTACAGTGTTATACAGTTCTAAAAAGTGTTTTAACTAAAATAGCATATTTGTACAAGAAATGCATTTGTGAATGTTTATAATTCCTGTGACAATCCCACAAACTTTTAAATTTGTATCCATATCCTTGTGCATCTTATGAAGAGGAAAGCAATTTAACATACAGGAAAGATTTGCAGATTGCATGAATAACATGATCGCACATATGCATATCTCAAGCAGTTTCTACACTGTGCTTCTACAATGAATACCCTGGTGTGCTCTTCTGTGAAAAGTCTTTTCTTCTATTTATTTCTTGTTTGCTTATTTGTTTATTTGTTATTTATTTATTTTAAGCATTTCTTAGCATTTTGAAGTTCTCTGTCCCCTGCTCAATATCCCTTTGTTTTGTTTCTGTATTTTACAATTATCTTTGAATAACTCCATACTTGCTCAAACATGCAAACATTGTCTGTCCCGTTTATATCAGACTAAATATTATCTGTACTTTATTACCTCATTATCATACTATACATTGTTCTCACTGTTTTACCTCCAAGAAAATTCTCTCAATTATGTTAAATAATAGTTAACTGATAACTTCACTTAATATTATTACTTTGATGTACCAAGTAATAATTTTTTGTTACTAGTATAAACTTAATATAAATGTCATGGTTTCTGAACCCACAGACTTAGCCACTGATCATGAAGAAGAATGGCATGTTATAACATCCATAGGGGCATATGTGAGTTGGCTGTTGCATGGACATGAGGAAGTCAAAAACATATAGTCAATCGGATGGTATAAAAAGCTGTTAAAAATGACCATACTCTCACCAGGTGGTGGTGATGCACGCCTTTAATCCCAGGACTCAGGAGGTAGAGGCAGTTGGATCTTTGTGAGTTTGAGCCATCGTGGGCTACAGAGTGAGTTCCAGGATAGGCTCCAAAGCGACACAGAGAAACCTGTCTCAAACAAACAAACAAACAAACAAACAAACAAAAACAAGTAAAGATCATACTCTCAAACTTTAAAATTATGTTCTTAATAAAGCAATGCCTAAATTGGAAATGTTTCAGACACTCTTTAATAGTTTATTAAATCAGCTAAAATTAAGGGACATGGGAGGGGTAGCACAGAAACCTCATAAAGTAGAAGCTTCCTAAACTATATAGATACATGAAGACAATCTAAATGAAACTGTGAAATTATGGTGGAGACAGAGTCCAACTGTCCATTGCTTGTCACCAAATGAAGCTACCGGTACTAGGATTGGGCTACATCTAATTGATTTGTTGGCCAAAAGGGTTCCGTGAGAAGCCCCTAACAACCTGTTAGGAAGATTATAGGTTGCTTTCCATAACTGACAGCAAGGCTCTGTTACTGAAGACAACACACAGAAAACTCATTGACTGTGAAGTCAAACTGGTGCCCTCATAGAGCCCTCTCCCCTACATTCTAGCATCTTTGGTACAGGAAGGAGCTCTGAACATTAATAAAGGAGAAATATCAACATGAATCCAGACACAAAACCTTTTATCTACAATGGTGTCTTTCCTGCAACCTGCTACAGCAATGGTGGCACAGGCTTGAGGGAGTAACCAAGCAATATCTGATTTGACTTAAGGCCCACTCCATGAGATGGAACCCAAATCAGACACTGTGGGGGTGACCAAGAACCTGAGGTTAGATTTTCCAGGAACCTAGGGTAAAACCAAATTCTGCTATTCTACAAACAAATAAATAAATAGAAAATGTAGCAAAAAAATGACTGCTAGTGACATTCTGCTGTATTCATAGATCATTGCCTTGCTCAGTCATCATCAGTGAAGCTCCCTCCTGAAAGACATGGTATCAAATACAGACAGCCATTACCAGACATTTTGCAGAATGAGATGCTTTAGAACTCTGAGCCCTAAATGGGATGTTTTTATCAAATCCCTCCCCTCAGGGTTCATAGAACTCTGTGGAAGAGGAGGAGGAAAGAGTGTAAGAGCCAGAGGAGGAAAGGACACCAATGAAGAAGGCTTTCTAAGTCAACAGGATGAGCACACATGAACTCATGGAGACAGGAGCAGCATTCATAGGACCTGAAATAGTCTGTACAAGATGGGGCCGAAGAACTGAAAGGAGAAATGGACACATGCCCCCATCTCTAACTCAGAAGCATTCTCAAATTGATAATCACTTAGAAATGGAAATTTGGTTTTCTCCAAGGGAATCTCTCCAGGAAACAAACGTATCTTAAGGGAAATCTTCCTGCCCAGCAGTAGATGGACCACAGGAAAAAAATCAAATCAATCAATCAATCAAACAAACAAACAAACAAAAAAACCAACCAAACAAAACAAAACAAAACCCTCAAAGGCATTTCTTGTCTCTTAATGTCATGTCAGGTATTTTACTTTAAAAAAAAACTTATCTTTTTGTATTTTATTATATGTATTGTTTTATTTTTTACCCTATATATATTTATGTATACATTATGGCATACAGTTCATTGCATTTTAGAGGATGCCTGAATGAGGGAATGAGTGGGTCTCTGCTTCTTGTGTCTTTTCTTAGGCTCTTTTCCTTATATTTGTTTTGTCCATTTCTGATGTGTTAGTTTCTGTTTCATATTACTATATTTTATTACACTGTCTTCCTCTCTTCTTCTTCTTCTTCTTCTTCTTCTTCTTCTTCTTCTTCTTCTTCTTCTTCTTCTTCTCCTTCTTCTTCTTTAGAAGACTGTTCATTTTCTACTGAAAGACAGAAAGAGAATGGATCTATAGGGGAAGGGAGGTAGCAAGGAACCTCAAGGAGTGGGAAGAGGGGAAACCATAATCAAGGGATATTAGTGAGGAAAAAACTATTTTCAATAAAAGGAAACAAATTAAAAAGAGGGCATGAGTAAAAGAAAAAGATAGTTTGTCAGGTAATGTACCTTAAAACAATCTATTAGAAAGACATTTTTCTCTTGTCTTACTGCTCTAGCTAAGGTTTTGACCTGGCTACTATATTGAAAAGGAATGGAAACAGTAGGTAACTGTTTTGTCTTTCTGAGTTTATTGGGATTGCTTCTTGCCCATCTAGGATGTTGTCTGTGTGTACACTGTATATACGCATTATTTTATTGAAGTATGTTCCCACAAACGCTATTCTCTCTAAAACTTTTATGTTGAAATGATGTTGGATGTTGTTAAAGACATTCTCTGCTTCTATTAAGATAATCTTGTGGTTCCATCCTTAATTCCAGTTATATGGTGTCTCAGTTAGGGTTTCTATTGCTATGAAGAGACACCATGACCATCGCAACTCATACAGGAAAATCTTTAATTAGGGTGGCTTGCTTATAGTTCAGAGATGTAGTCCATTACTGTCATGGTGGGAAGCATGACGACATGTGGGAAGACATTGTACTGGACTAAAGCCTGAGAGTTCTTACATCTTGACCACAACAGGAAGTAGTTTTAGATATTGGATATGGCTTGAGCAAAGAAGACCTCAAGGCTTACCCCACACAGTGACACACTTCCTCCAAGAAGACCATACCTACTCCAACAAGTTACACCTCCCAATAGTGCTATTCCCTATAAGCTTAAGGGAGGCAATTACATTCAAACTACCACATATGATTAATTGAATTTATTAATTTGCATATGTTGGACCATCTTTGCTTCTTGATAGTGAAGTCATCTTGACCATGCTGAATGAATGACCATTTTTATCTGTTCCTGTATTTGTTTCTTAAGTATTTTGTTGTGAATCTTTTCATCTTTATGCAACAGGAATAGTGGTCTATAATCTCTTTTTGTGTGTATTTCTTTATTTGGTTTAGGTACAACAGTAATGATGGAACCATGGTGGGGGTTTATGAATATTCTTTCTATTTACATTTTGTGGAATAATTTGAGTAACACTAGTTGTATTTCTTTAAAGATCTGGTAGAAATATGCTCTGAATCTCTATTCTTATGCTTTTCTGTTCTTAGGATTTTCTGCATTTTTGATATCTGTTGGGATGTCACCATGTTCACAACTAATTTTACTATTTTTTCTTCCTTTTTTAAAAGTTAATTCAGCTAAGAGTTTGTTGATTTTATTTATCTTTTCAAAGAAGTCGCTCTTAGTTTATTCATTCACTTGTTCTTTGCTTGATTTTTTTTATATATCATTATTTTTCCTTCTATTTTAATTCTTCTTTTCTACTTTTTAGATTTACTCTCTTCTTATTTTTTCAAACTCTTGAGGCACATCATTAAATTATTCATTTTCATTTAATGTCAAGAATGTTATTTCTTTCCAGGTTTATTCATGAAAATGCATCTTTCAATAGTGTACTATCTGAACTCAACTAGTTTTTGTATTTTCTCAAGTTTGTTTTGGTATTGATTTCAATCTTAATTTCATTGCAGTCTGTAGCTGAAAGTTTTCCCGTGTCCCACTTGGCCTGCAGTCAGAACAAATCTTTCTCACCTGCCTCCCACAGCCACCTGGACCCAAGTGAACATACAGAGGCTTATATTAATTACGAACTCTATAGCATAATGGCTCAGGCTTCTCGATAGCTAGATCTTACATCTTAAATTAACCCATTTCTATAAATCTATACTTTGCCAGTGGCTCATGGCTTAACGGTATCTTTATATCTTACTTCTCACAGAGGTGACTGGCAGTGAGCGTCTCCTCTGTTCTGCCTTTCTCCTTCCTCCTTTCTAGTGAGAATGCCCCGTCTAACCCTATTCTGTCTCACCATTGGGCAAACAGTTTTATTTATCAACGAATCAGAACAATACCTTTTCACAGCATACAGGATGATATCACCCATCTAATTAAATACATGGGATTATTTCAAATTCTTGTGTTTGGTGACATTTTTTTTCTGTGTTACAATATATAGTTTATTTTAGATAAACTTCCATGAGTTGCTTACAAAAATGTGTATTTTATATTAATTAAGATGGAGTATGCTGTAGATGACTGTTAGATACATTCATTCTATGTATCATTTAAGTTTGATGTTTCTATGTTTAATTTTTGTCTGGTAGACTGGTCGGTTGATGAAAATGGGATATTGAAGGCACCTACCTTTCCTGTATTGGGGTTAATTTGTGGCTTAATGCTTACTTATATTTGTTTTCTCAAATTGGCTACATCACATGTCCTCACTATTATGTGGACTTTAGTTTTAAATCTCTTGTTTGTAGCTTCTGGTTGAAAGTCAGAAAACTAGCAAGAAGCATTTGGTGGGGGGTGCCTTACAGGAGGGGATAGCAAAACACAGATGATATGAACGTGAAGACAGGAAATACTATCTCAGGGAATGTTTAAGGAAAGGGTAGGTGCTAGGGAAGAAGAGGTATAGGTATAGAGAAAGCTTAACCAGAAATAAAGGGAGTATGAAATAAATGTATGGAAAACTACTGTCTTACCACCAAATTGAAATACTTTATGACTTAAAAGGAGTTTGTAGGAGATATCTTGCCTGGATGGGAAAGGATTACTCCCAGAAGCTCAGGCTTATAAACAAAAATTCCATTGCCAGGTACAGGATACGTCTGTGTGAGTTGTTGATCTGTTGTTGATCCAGGAGGTCCTAGAAGAGCCACCCCCATCCCAAACACTACAGGTTCATGTTAATCTTCTTGGCTGCCCACCAGAACTAGATGATAAACTATTGCTTAATATGTCACATTCTCTGGAAGCATCATATAGAAAAGTCAAGCTAGAAATGAGATGTGAGCTTCTTGCTCCCCACTAGTTTTCACAGCCACAGAAGGTATAGTACAGGCTCCAAAAGAATAAAGGCATCAATGCTCACATCCAGCTATAATTCTAAGATCTACTAGTCAATCTTCCAGGCAAGATGTGGTCACTTGTGCAAAAGTGACGCTACTGTTGTCGAGTAGCCAATTGCTCTCTGATTGGATTTGAGACCTGCTACACAGAAAGAATCTATGCTTGATACTGTAAACTGTCAGAAGACCATGGCAGAGTAATGGTACACCTTAAGAGGAAACTGAATTTTCTTTTTAGCAAACCTCACAGACCATTGTAGATGAGGTGAGCAAAATGAATGTATGATCCCGAAGTGAGAGAGAGTAAAGCTGTGAAATGTCTTCTTTGCAATCACAAACTCAAACAGTGACAATTGCCTGCACTGGGTCTTCACAAGGACCCTTCAACAGTTAGCTGTGCGTGGAGGCAGAGTTTAGCAGCACCTACCATCACTAGTGAACTGTTTTAAACTGAAAGATTCAGGTATGTGGATCATTACCTTTGTACTCAATGATGACCCCAGAGAATACAATCCATTGTTCATACAGATACCCTGATTAAAATATATAAATCACAAACCAAGCAACAAAGTCATAAATGAGCAGAAGGAACAAGTAGTAAAGAAATAAGATTGATTTGGATAGAAGGTAGAAAGAGAGGATAAGTGGAATACATATGTGAAATTGTCAAATAATAAAGTTAATCAATTAAAGCTCCTGGAAATTTCTGTCAGGTAGAACCATTGCCACAACACTCTTATTTGACATACATTTCATCCTAGTACTACACAAATGTCATCATGAGAACCCAAGGATGCCTCTTAATATGCTGTATTTTAATGTGTAAGTCTATTATTCCAAATAAAATACAAGTTGCTCTGATTTTCATAATTACAAACTAAGACACTTTCTGATGACTAGAAAGCACTATGCAAATAGGTTTGCTGTGAGGTTAAGCAGCTTTCCCTGTGATTCAGATGTGCACAGTTCAGAAAGTCTCTGGTGCTGTCTATGCATATCTGCAATGATTCTAAATCTGATCTGGACCTGTCCCCTTGTGCCAAATGCTAATAGCAAGTATAATATGAGTCAACTTGAGTGGGAAGAATATATTGACCTTCCAAATTACTTACAGAATGAATCCAAAGGATCATCTCTCCCCTTCTGATTTGGAACTGACCTTAATATCAAGACTGCAGTGAACATGTTCCAACTCAGACAATCTCAGTTTTATATATGTAGAAGTACAATGAGCTTTGGGTTACTGCTAATCAGCTTATTAACATCAACATCTGCTCAGTCTTACTTATTCTTAATCTTGGTTGGATTCCAAATTTGTATCCTAATCATTAAAAAAAGTAGATTCTTGTCATACAGTCAAAACACATTGCTATGAACCAGAGAGCCAACTTCTCAAGTATTGCAGTTAACCCCTTATTTTAATACTATTAATTGTAGTCTTGGTTTTTGTGTGGAAATTCATTTTTTTCTCCCCTGTGACAATTGTGGAATTTAGCTTTTTCCACATGTTTTGCTTGTACATTTAGCATTGCTTAACCTTGCAATTCCTGGCTCAAACTCTTGGCTTATTCACCAGCCTCTTGGGTATCTAACTTAGTACCTCCTCTCATCAGTGTTTACTTGCTTTCACTAATTTTAAACTTCATTTCTATTAATATCCTATAGAAGATTTATGACCCACCCCACCTGTGTAAGTTGGTTCTTCCTTTCTCCATCCCTTATCCTGTAGTCATCTCCACACCCACAGGCCTAGTTCCATGCTGGTGACCTTTCAAAACTCTTTTCTTCAAAAGGTACCTTTGATGATTGAGATAGATGTCTCTTTCCTCTCCCATCCTCTCCTATGTTACTGCCCTCTCTACACCTACAGGTTAAGCTCTAGATCTGTGATTTGAGAGCCACCATCCCATGACCCAATTAAATAGGTCATTTGTCAATTTTTACTAGCCTAGCTTAAGTTAGACATTACCTATACTAGTCTAGATTATCACATCAGACACACACCCCAAAACATGCCCAGATCAAATTATAAAAGCAAAACCTACCTAGTGGCAAACATACCATGTCTTCCATCAAACCCTTAAATAAGAATTAGTCATACAGAGGGATTCTATAGTGAAAACTACCTAGATGAACCCCAGGACATGCAATTTAAAGGAACAATCATAAACCTCATCAAAGAATTCAAGAAATTTAAAAAGGACATGAACCAAGTACTTCATTGAACTCCAAGAAGATAGCAATAAATACTTGAGTGATGGGTAAGAAAAATACATACCTGGCTGAATGAAATGATGAAGATAATTTAGGATATGAAAACTAAATTCAATAAAGAGATAGAAACTGTGGTGGTATTGTGTTTCCCAAAATATTGTGCACCCTAATAAATTTATCTGGGGTCAGAGAACAGACAGCCACTAGATACAAAGGCTAGAAAATGGTGGCACTCACACCTTTAATCCTAGCACCACAGAGGTAGAAATCCCTCAGGATCTCTGTGAGTTCAAGGCCACATTGGAAACCGCCAGGCGTGGTGACTCACGCCTTTAATCCCAGAAAGCGAGCCTTTAATCCCAGGGAGTGGTGGTAGAAAGCAGAAAGATATATAAGGCGTGAAGACCAGAAACTAACAGCATTTGGCTGGTTAAGCATTTGGCTGGTTAAGCTTTCAGGCTTCTAGCAGTAGCAGTTCAGCTGAGAGCCATTCAGATGAGGACACAGAAGCTTCCAGTCTGAGGAAACAAGACCAGCTAACAAGACCAGCCAGGTGAGGAAGCTGTGGCTTGTTCTGTCTCTCTGCCCATCCAGCATTTCACCCCAATACCTGGCTCAGGTTTGTTTTTATTCATAAGATCTTTTAAGACTCATGCTACATCAAACACTGAAGAAAATAAAGGTTTAAATGAAGATGGGGTTGAAAAATCTCAATATCCTTATTATAAAACCAAGAGGAAATCCTTATGAGTTGAATGAACAAAGCAGAAGATAAAATATCAAGCTTTGAAGGTAAAGTAGAAGATCCTGAATATATAGGCAAAAAAAAATTAAAAATTAAAAGTACAAACAAGGACAAAAAACGAGGAGGAAGAGTCCAAGGTCAGTAGCATAGACCAGATCTTTAAAAATTTATAGAAAAAAAAAACTTCCCCAAACTAATGAATACATGCCTATGCAGACACAAGAAGCTCAGAGAACATCAACTAGACAAGACAGAAATAGCAACGCCCCACTGGACATCATAAGTAAAACACTAGATACACAGAAAAAAGCAAAAAATATGCAAGAGAAAAAAACCACACATCACATGTAAAGGATAATCTAACAGAATAACACTTGATTTATCAATGAAACTCTGAAAGTCAGAAGATTCTGGAGCAACACACCCCAAGTTTTAAGAGATCACAAAGACTATCCAAGAAAACTGTATTCAGTGAAACTGTCTGCCATTGTTGAAGGAGAACAAAAACTTTCCCTGAATCAAACAGCCCAAAATATGCAAAAACAAAAATGCTCTACAAAATACTGTAAGCAATACTTCAGACTGAAGAGAGGAATGAATATGGCCAAGAGACTGTAGAAAGTAAACAAATAAATCTAAAATTTAATGGAGCATAGAACACCACTAAGAACAAAAAACAGCAAAACCCAACAAAATGAGTGCAAACTACACAACTTTTCAATAATAACTTTAAGTATTAATGGCTTCAACCCTCCACTCAAATGTTATAGGTTAGCAGAATGAATTTAAAAAACAAAGTTCACCTTTTGATTGTCCACAAGAAACTCGTCTTATTTTTAAATATATGCACCAATTTAAAGTTAAAGGTTGGAAAGAGTATTTCAACAAAATGAGTTCAGGAAGCAAGCTCACCCTGGAATCCTAATATCTGTCAAAATAGATGTCAAACTAAACCTAATCAGAAGCAACCAAAAAGACGATACTTCGTTACAGTCAAGGGATCAATTAATCTGGAAAATACCACATTTCTAAACATACATCTCCCAAACTGGTTTACCCAATTTCATAAAAAGCATACTAATGGTATTAAAGACACAAATTAACACAAACACAATAATTGTAGCCAGTTTCAATACCCAATTTTCTCCACTCAATGGGTATTCTAAGCAAGGAAGTAAAATGAGACACATCAAAATTAAGTGGCATCTTATATAAAACAAACCTAACAAATATCAACAAAACATCTCACCTAAATGCTGAAGAACAGATATTCAACTCAGCAGCACACAGAAGCTTCTAAAAAGTAGACCACATGCTGGGATATAGAACAAGCCTTAACAAATACAGAAAGCTTGAAATAATTTCTATCTGCAAAATATACAATAAAACATAAAATTGACAGCAAGTAAAACTCTACTAAATGAATAAACTCATGGAGATTAAACAACTCATTACTGAATGATGAGTGCATCAAAGAAGAAGTCAGGAAAGAAATTATTCTTGGAACTAAGAGAAAATGGTAACACAGTACAGTAAATCCTCTGGAACATGTTAAATATAATTCTCCTATTCTACTATGGAATTTTAAAGCCTTAAGTGCTTATATTAAAAAATCAGAGAGTGAGCAAATAGTAATAGTACAATAATGTGTGAGTGAGTGTGTGTGTGCGCGCGCGAGCGAGCTCGCGCACGTGTGTGTGTGTGTGTGTGTGTGTGTGTGTGTGTGTGTATCTCAAAGGACGTTATGTATCTTTGTCTCTTGAACTAACAACACTCCCCTCCAGAACCATAGACTAACAAAAATCCCAGTACCAGGCACTAGAAGCCTGCTTTTGAATATTTTGTTATGGCAGTCGAAGAGACTTCTAAAACTCTCAAATATAGACTATTGATGTAAACCCTTGGTTGCCTCTCTGAAATTGAAAGTAATACCCTATTGCTGAAGACATTTTACACTTATGGTATAGACTTGGATGATTCACGATGATCTAAGCTGACAGTGTTGCTTCCATGGTGTCTTTGTTAGAGTTTCTATTGTTGTAAAGAGACACCATGACCGCAACAACTCTTATAAAGGAAAACATTTAATTGGGTAGCTTAAAGTTCAGAAGTTCAGTCCATTATCATCATGATGGGACATGGTGATGTGCAGGCAGGCATGGTACTGGTTAAAGAGCTGAGAGTCCCACATCTTGACATAAAGTCAACAGG
Source organism: Peromyscus attwateri (assembly GCA_902168425.1). Classification (NCBI taxonomy): domain Eukaryota; kingdom Metazoa; phylum Chordata; class Mammalia; order Rodentia; family Cricetidae; genus Peromyscus; species Peromyscus attwateri. Next base: position 20,342 of record CABHPP010145047.1, read on the forward strand.
AAGTGAACTGAGACACTTGGTGTGTGTTGAGCATATAATAGACCCCAAATCTTGCTTCCACAGTGACACACTTCCTCCAAAAAGGCCATAACTACTTCAACAAAGCCATACCTCCTAATAGTGCCACTCTCTATGAGCTTATGGGGGCCAATTACATTAAAACTACCACATATGGTATCAGAAAATACTAGCTTCCAAGGAAGGGAAGTAATTAATAGTCCTACTCAAGCTCAATACATATGAACCACAACAATGACCAGCATGTAATTTATCTGTAAAAATGTAATAAGTGAAATTCACACATTGGTGGTCAGAAGCAGCTTTGTCAGTGGAATGAAGGCCTACTTTACAGGAGGAAAATCATACTTGATACTAGAGACCCAGCTTACTTTCTTGGGCTAGTAAGGTTGTGGATCTTGGATAAGAATCTCATACCAACACTGTGCTAGACCAACATAATTCCTAAGAGATTCTAAATCTTAACCTTTCCCCCATAGGGTTGCTGTAGCTATCAATCCCCATCAAAGAAGCTTTTCTTTACAGCACTTGGAGACAATCATCAAAAACTACAACTGGATGCCATACAGAGATCAATGGATCATGGGGAACTCCACCCCAATAGATATGTCTACATTACATCTCCTGTATGAATTGATTCCAGAATATCACAAAAAGGGGATTAGAAAGAATGTAAGAAAGAATGAAGTTGGTTGTGAAGCAGTCTCTACTAGAAATGATGGCATAAACAAGACCAGAAGAATACTAATATAGATAGACATGCTATCTTAGAAGGAGAAAATTTTCGTGAGTTCCCATCCCTAGATGAAGAACTATAGGCAACTAATGACTGCTTGGAAAATTAAAATTATTACTTATTCAGCAATGAATCCCTTTTTGGCTATCTAGTAAAAAGTGATCATCCCTGAAAAAATATACAAACAAATAATAAAAGGTCAGCAGTTTCAGTTTGTACATTTTGTGTATATATGCATGTGTATGTGTGTGAGTAAAATGATAATGATCAAGAAAAAGAAGCTATCCATTGCAGAGTAGAGGGAAAATGTGAGGGTTTAGAGAAAGGGTACCTTGGAGGTATTGGAGAGAGACAGTGAACAGAGAATACATTCCATATTATATGTTGTTTTAAATGTATAAAAGATAAAAATAATAATAAAAGAATTTATACAAAATTTTATAATCTCTCATAATAAACCTGTTTCCAATTTTTTATAAAACAATATCTTAGAGAAGATAATTGATATTATTCTCTGAAAAAAATAATCCCTCCTTACAAAACATAATTGAACGTATTATCCCTTAAGAAATGTACAAATAGACATGATCTCATAGCTAACAACACTCTTTCCATTTCCTAGACCCAAACTGATTTATTGAAAGTCAGTGAACTATATGCTTTATGCTAATTAGGTTCCATGTAGAATCTATATGCTCTTTCAGGAAAACAGATTCCATATGTTTCTGTGTTTTATGAATATTTTTTGGAATCAGTCATAGCTCTTGAAAAATGCATTGTTTATCATGTACAAAATCCAAAAATCCATGGAATCATATAATCTGCAGTTTCCTCTAGCTGTAAAAGGAGGCCAGAAGTAGTTTTCTCTACTTGATTTCACAAGCCCCAGGTCTGGTTTATTAAACAGAAACTGAATTGGCCTCAAGAGTCCAGTTAGATTCTAGAGTTGAACTTGCTGTGTCCTTAGTGGTCACCAGAAACTAAGTTCTTGTAAAAAGATACGTTGTTACGAACTTTGACCTACCTTACAAATTACTGGAAAACTGGACTGCAATGAGTCAAGGATTGAATAGTTTCTACTAATTACACAAAATGACTCAGTTAAAGAAGCCTCGAGCTTATTGGGTGAGGCAGAACTAGTCAAATTTCAGCATAAAAGAGTTTGTAGTTTCCTAGAACTTTGGATAATCCTTATAAAAATATGAAAATTAGAGGAGACCCATCAAGAAATGTTTTTGTGCTTATATTTGGGATGATGCTTTGTGATTCAATGTTTAATATATGTTTCTATTAAAATTACATTATTCCCTCTTCATTTTTTACCCTTTCTATGTACCCACTATTCCCCCACAAATTCATTCTTTCTTTTACTATTATTAGGACTATGTGGCTTAATATCCTCCTTGAGTCTCCCATTGTGGCAGTGATACATTTTGTAGTTAGTCATGGAAGAGGCAACATGATAAAATTTATGAAAAATATTAGTGGAGTGAATCTTCAAATTAGGGAGTTAATTCATAGTTGATGTTATTTTATTCCAGGCTGAGTAGGCAACAAAACGTTCAAATGACATATTTGTGATATCTGATAGACCATCCAGACTTCAGAAAGACTTCACTTACCAGCAATCCTGAGTGAGGTATCAGAACAGACTTGTGAAAATTTGTTTGTTTTCTGATTCCACAGAAATGTTCACACAAAGTAAAGCCAATGAAATGTAAGACTAATAAAATTACACAATGTGAACAAGTTTATAAAAATCTTAAAACTCAAATCTCCATGGGAAAGTAAATTCAGCTTGTTTCTTGTTTGAAACAAATGTACCAAACTAAACCATGGTGGTGTTAATTTCCCAGAATCACATGACCAGGATCCAGAAGCTTTATGGCTGTATGGCTCAGAGACCTAGTGTAAAATCCAACACAATTGAAAATAAAAAGTCAATGAAATGATTCCTAGTGATATTCTGCTATACTCATGGGGGGTGGGTAGCTAGTCCAATTATCATCAAAGAGGCTTCCTTTAGCAGCTGATGGGAACAGATGCAGAGACCCACAGTCAAACATTAGGCAAAGCTCAAGGAACCCACAAAAGAGGGAGGGGGTAGGAGTCAGAGGGTTTGAGGGCACCAAGAAAAGATGAACCACAGAATCAATTAAGCAGAACTCATAGGGGCTCACGGAAACTGAAGCAGCAATGACAGAGCCTGCATGGGTCTGTGCTAGGTATTCTGTATACATGCCGCGGTTGTTTAACTTGAGTTTTGGTAGGCCTCCTAAAAATGGGAGTGGGGTGTCTCTGACTCTTTTGCCTGTTCGGACCATTTTTTTTTTCTCCTACGTTGTTGCCTTGTCCAGTCTTGGTATGAGGGTTTATGTCTAGTCTTATTGTAACTTGCTGTGCTGTGTTCGGTTGATATCCCTGGAAAGCCAGCTCTGGTCTGAAGTTAAACAGAGGAACAGTGGATCTGGGGGAGAGGAGATGTTTTTGTGTAGGGGGCTGGGAGTAGAGGGAGGTGAGGCTATGATCAGGATGTATTATATGAGAGAAGAACAAATAAAAAGAAAATTGAGAAAAGATAAAAAAAATAGCTTAATGTTAATTGTTACAAGTTTTCCTTCTTACACCTTGTTTTAGAAATAGTTAGAACGAGATAATAGTAATAGTATGTTCAGGGCAGTTGATCTAAGGAAGAGGGGAAGTGGGGGAGATGCTGGGAGGAGGAGAGGGAGGGGAGGCTGCAGTTGGAGAGGATTATATGAGAGAAGAATAAAGAAAAAGAAAAAATAAAGTAAGACATTTCAATGGTTGACTTGCACTTAAAATGTAATTACATTTTTCTCATATGAATGTTTTTTGTTGAAATTTCATGAGCTAAAAATCATCATACCATGTATTAAAACATTTATGATTTTGATATATTTTTATAATTAGCTATTTAAAAGTTAATGATTTTCTTTTCTTGGCTAAGTTTTAAAAGGATACATAAAATCTTTCAGCACTAAATCATATTATATTCCTAATACCATAATATAAACCAAAGCCTGTATATTAATGTTTTAATTTTTCCTCTTAACTAAGCATTTTTCATATACTTGGCAATATGCACTTAAAGGTAACACATACTTCTTGTATGTCACGGTGTGTAGGAAAGACTAAGTGCTGATTACTTGCTGATGCACCCAGTTTTGGCAGTTCTCTTCCCAGTGAAAGTGGCCCAAGCTTTTGCAATTCTTCAAACCAATGCAATATGACCGAGATGCAATCGTACTTTCTAGCCTAGATTACCGTGAGTATGTGACATATACATGCACATATAGAACACAGACAATACATATACGTGTGTGTGTGTATATTTAAAAAATATTCTGTTGAAAAATAAACCTGAGACTAGCACAGAACTTACAAGATTCAGAAATATATTTTGGAACTATAATGTACATGTATCCATTGCAGCTGGCCCCCATATGATAGGTTGATTTGTGCAGTGTGTACAGTTGTGGTTTTCTGGATGTCTCCATTCCATATAAAGACAGACTTCTTTTATGAAGAATGGAAGGTATGCTTATCTTACCATGCTGGTCATTGTTGTGGTTCATAGGTGTCACTGCTGGGTAGGATTATTAATTGCTTCCATGCTGAAGTGTTTTGAATGAGAATGACCTCTATAGCCTTATATAATTGAATGCTTGATCTCCAGCCGAGGAAGCCTTTGGGAAGGAATAGGAGGTGTGGTCTTGGTGGAAGAGGTATGCCACAAGGTACCTGGCTTTAAGGTTTTAAAAGGCCAGGTCATTTCCTGTTAGCTCTCTTTGCCCCCAAGCAGTTGTTTGAAGAAGATACGAGCTCTCAGTTACTGCTCCAGCACTAAGCTTGCCTGCTTGCCTGCTGCCGTGTTCTTTGACACGATGGCGATGTACCTCACCCCTTGAAACTGTATGTCCCAAATAAAAACTTTCTTCTGTCAGTTGCCTCAGTTGTGGTGTTTCATCAGAGCAATAGAAAAGTAACCGCAACACATCCATTGGGAGCTTGCGTACTATTTTCTAGTACGATGGAAACTAGACCACAAAGAGGAGCTTCTCAAATTAGCTCAAGCCCGAATCATCCCAGTCCTGTGTCCTACCTGCAGTGCCCTTAGTGATATGTTCCTGAGAAGCAACCTAAAGCTACATCTATCGTCTATATTGTTTGGGGAGGCACATGCACTACCTTGAGCAACCTTTTAAAGGAGGTTTCTAAATACTGTTTTTTTTTTTTTATTATTATCTTTTTAGTCTATGGTTCTTGTGGGAAGCATTGTCAGCCCAACTGGCTTATCTTCCTTTGAAATTCTATGAATATAAAATATTGATTCTTTGAAGTTTTATCAAACAACCTTGGGGTTCTTTGTGGCTCATATCTCCTCTTCTGTATTAACCTCCCTCCCTCCCTGTTTTTGGAGTCTCCTTCCATGATCTCATTCTCCACTTCAAATAACTTTTGTCAGTGTCATTCATGGACATGTTAATGTAGAAGGGGGGGTGAAATTTCATGGGAACCAATATTGATACAAAGAAGTACAGAAGGCTAATGATTTCAGGGAGAAGGAGGTTTAATGTCTCTCAGGAATGAGACCCATATACACAGCCTGGAAACCATATACACATTAATAATACAAATGGAATCAGCCTGCTACATATATCACTAACAAAATAAAGGCTACCAACTTAAAAGTGGAAGCAAGTGAAAGTTTGAGGGAGTGCAATACAGAGGAACCTGGAGGGAGAAAATGGAGGGGTAAAAGTAATCTCATCAGATTTCACTTAAAATATAATATGTATATAAATATAAAATATATCATATTTAATATTATATACTGTGTATTATAATGTGATATGTAGTATGTAAAATTATTTCACATTAAAATATATATGTTTTAAAATAATTTGAAAATTATGTCAGAAGTCCTCAAAATAGGCATTATGACTTGCTCTGGATTTTGAAGTTAATTACTTTTTAGTTTTTTTTTTTTTTATCATGACATATGGTTTTAATTACAGGAATTTTTGCATATGATTTCAAGCAAGTTAATTTTGTTCCTTTCCGCTTTTAATTTGTTGAATGTTATATTTTGGCAACTACAGTCTCTGAATGAAGAAAACATAAAACAGGATCCTTATCTCTTACCTTGTACAAACCTCAACTCCAAATGAATTAAAATCCTCAACATATGACTGGATACTATAAACCTCCAAGAGGAAAAGTTAGAGTTTATGCTGCAATTTATATACACAATTAAAGATGTCCTGAATGAGGTCTAGTAAACACACCTTATAAACCAGTGGGTAAAAGTTACTTTTAAGAGGTGTACAAATGAACATTTTTAAGCTGAAAAAAAGGTAAAAAAAAAAAAAAAGATTTCAAGTCAACAATCAAATATTTCATTTTAAATGTGAAAAAGAGGTAAAGACAGAACTCAAAGCAATATAGGGAGGTGGTAATAAAGAGATAGCAGTATTAAAATCAATTAACAAGTAACTGGCGGATGGGAATAAACCAATAAAATCAGGTAGACTGACTAACAAAAGAAAAGAAGACTCAAGGTATCACACGATAAAAAGATGAGGGCATTGGAAATAAAGCTTTCCTATTTCTTCCTGTGGATTTGAGTTTCCATCTGGTATCAAGGCCCATCCTGGTCTTATTGTCAAATGTGTTTCTATATGCCATGATTGCAATCCATGTACCTACACACACATATATAGTTGCATATGTATTTTTTATATTTTTATTCTTGAAAGTATACTATTATCATCCCACTTCTATACTTTTCTTTCTTCAGCAGCATACATAATTTTATTGTATGTATATTGATTTTTATAATCATCTGCCTAAATTCCTTCACTGGTACCCTTTTTAAAAGATAGTCAAGTTTTTCTCTTTCCTAATACTAGCTTTAATTAAAAACTTTGGAATTCATTTCAGGAAAGTATTAGTCCAGAAGTCCTCTCCCCTTTTCCTGGCAGTGCATTTCCCCTGTATTAGGAAAGAAAATCTTGTGTGTATGTGATTTATTTCCAAAGTTTTAATTGTAACAGTTTCAGGGAGTTAGTCCATGACTTTCATATGCCCATTGTTTCTGATACAAACAAAACAAAACAAAAAAATAAAACAAAGGAACAAATCTTCATTAACTGTGTCCTTCTGTCCCACAATGTGATTGCAGCTGGAAGAATTGGAAGTGAGGAATTAACAGACATGGATTTGAGTGTATAAGATTAGTGTTTAAGACTAAGTCCCAAAGCTTTCACTTGTGCTCAGAATCTCTCAGTCCCTCTCTCTTGTTTTCACATTTTGCCCACCTTTTTTTCATGTCAGCATGTACGAGTGTGTATGTGTGCTTGTGCGTAGGTATAAATGGAGGAAAGACATTTTAAATACATAGTGAGAATGTGTCTATCCTTAAGCCAGGAAGAAAGTCATTACCAGAAATTAAACTTTCCAGCAATATGATTGTGAAGACTTATCTTTCATGTAAGAAAAATTAATTTCTGTTGCCTAAGTCACCACAAGCAGGAATTACTCCCTCCTCACACGAAGTTGTGTCATGGGAAAGCAGAAGAGTTAGCAGTCCTTGTTGCTTTCATGTGGTTGCTACTGGAACAACATTTATACTTTTATAGGAACATGGGATGGCTAAGGCATAGTCTTGGGGATGTAAGGAGCAGTCTTATTATTTTAAGTCAAGTAAAACTTCTTCAGATTGAGGCTGTAGGGTGATGACTACCAGTGGTTGGTGAAACTACACTTTAGAATATGATCTTGGAGTGAGAGGAAGCCTAGTATTTTAAAACTGTGGCTTTCTGCAAAAGATGCTCAGAGAAAAGTTTTATCAGTGTGATGGAGCAAGCATTCAGGAAACACATCCTGGCTCATCTGAAATTCACAACATTAATAGTAGGATCTATTTGCTGAGTGAGGCTTTAGCATTACCATATTTCCTGTAACAATTTCCAGAGAATTCAACTAATTTGATTTAAACCTTGTTTCATCCAGTTATACTGTTAAAATAGAATGAGAGGGTCTACAGAGTCCCACTTTAAGTCATTCTGGAAATCTACATATGTAGGTATCATTTTGGATTGGAATTTTATGTCATGATTCAGAGATGTAATTGCTAAAATTGAGGAGGTTTGTGTGTTAAGTATCAAAAGAAATATTTGCAAAACATTTAAATTGGGAACGACATTAAAACATAAAGTCAGAGTAAAAGAAATAGTTTAACAACTTGGTTAGTGTAATATTCAAGCATTTTTAAAAAATAAAATACAAAGTCTCTTTATTGTGAATAATATGACCACTTAGTTTCATTTGTAATGTTGGTTCAAAATTTGTTAGCTTGTAGGGCTGAAGTTGTGGCTCTTTGTTGGAGTATTTAACTAACATGAACAAAGCTCTGGTTTGACCTTCTTCACTGGAAAAAAGGTAGCTAGCTGGATAGACTAGAATTATTTTCACAATGTTTAAATAATATGCACAAGACTGCTGCTTTAACTCAACAAGTATGTTTTAAAATTCTATCAGCTAAGTGGCAGTCTTGAAATAAGTTCTAAGATATCTTGTTTATATCACTATATTTTCAAGAATTAGTTTTCAACAGATAAAAGACTATTTTAATATGCTGACTTGGGTATGTGTGAATGTAATCTGTAGCTAAATTGGATATATTCAGATAAGTTCAAAAATATATCCCCATAGCATTGAATCTCCCTCTTCATATTATTAATCCCTTCTAGTGCTAAAGTATATTTGTCTGCTTAAGAGGTATTTCTGTTATATTCCTATACAAATGCAGACAAAAGTACTAATCAATATCTGATCCCTTGTCAAAGTAATGGTAATTTTTCAAAGGAATGCATACTAGGGGACATTTTACTGAAAAGAAAAATATGTTGCAAACAGGATTACAGAATAAAACAAGATAGTGTCATTGTGTTGCTGTGGGAGCTTGGAAGCTTTTTGCTAAGTAACATGGGAAATTAACAAGGACTAAATAAACTCAGAGTTATTTGTACTGAAGAGCAGCCTGAGAAACTGGGAAGACAGAGCAAAGCACTGAACCTGTGCTATTTTCCCATGTGTAAACAGGGATGGTAGAGTGTAGTTTTTAGCTAAATAAACTGCAAAATTGAAGAAGACACTGTTTATATGGTCAACAACCTATTTTCTGATGCTGTTTCTTCTAACTTTTGAAATATATGACAAATGGCCGATAATCAAAACTTTTAATGTAAGAAAACCAACAAAATTTATCATATTCAGTTTGGACTATTGATAGTCGTAAAATACACTTTTCATTTTTTTCTTTGAGTCTTTTTTATTTATGATACATTCTCTAAACAATGAAATCTTTATTTGTGGTTTAAAAGTAGTTTTCTAATTCTAAATAAAACAATAAATGCAAAATTTAACCCAACAATATATTCAAAGTGCTAGAATCCTATCTTTCCTTTTTACAGAAACAGTAAAGAATACCAATTGAAAAATAAAATGGATGAGATGTTCACATTCACTTTTTTTTCCAAATTCTATGAATTAAGACAATCAGCACACATTTTAATTAAATGGTATGGTCAGTATTTATATATTATCCTATCAGTAAACTTTTTACGTTCTTTAAATGACAGAACATTTTAGGTTTGGAGCAATTCAGTCTAAAATCTGAATTAACTGACAAAATATTGGGCACATATTATTTTGTTTTCAGCGTGTATCTCTCAGTTTTGATAGGCATTTTGAAAACAAATAGCCTGGATATTTGAAATGGACAGAAGGGAAGTGAGTAGGAAAGCTCTGAAGGATAGGAGTAAATATTGTGCTCTATTGAATATGTGAATTACACTGAAGAGTTTATCAGGGAGATGTCAAAGATTCATGCAGCACTGAAATTTCATTTCCCTTCTCATTGTGGGAACTCAAATCCATGCTGCATATCAATAGCTCTGTGTTGTTTTTAATTTTTGATAGACAGTCATAATTATGACTCTAAAATTACCTCTAAACTCAACTACAAAATACTTATCATTAAATAAGGATAGAGAAGTACTTATTATTTTTTCTTTTTATTCATAACTCATTAGTAAAACCTTCAATGCTATTGTAGTAAATAGAACAGCTTTACAATTCTCAGGCACATGATCTTGACCTGACACCATGGGATATAAATCATATTCAAACTAATCTTGAATTTAACATGCTGATCATGAGATTTCTTTATGCATTTTGCAATCAGTAAGAATTAGCATGCAAGCTTCATTTAAAATTCCCTTAAGGGGTGTCTTTCTTTTCCAAGTGATTTTCAGTTTTGCAGGGAAACACTTTGTGAGATCAATTTGTGGTCAATGCCACTATGTGGATGTGATCCCACTGAGAAGTGCTCTCGCTAACTTGCTGCGGGTTGTGTTCCAACTTAGTTTAAGCGACTTTTCGGGGACAAACTCCAGCTGATTCCACTGTTCTTTCCTGTCTTCCCTTTTTTTGTAATCTTGACCCAAAAACTATTTTAAGTGATATCTGATTTGGCTTCCTGATGTGCTCAAATGTTCACTGACAAAGGATTTTTGAAAGAATGTGTGACTTTCTCTTTCTTTTCTTGAATTCAGTTTCTGATGTTGATATTAATGTGAAAGGGTCATCCACAAAGAGACAAAGGACACTCATGTTGCAAGGCTTCTCAGCTCTGCTCCTTTATCTCAGCTGGTGAACTCCAAACCAATGGGATCAAATATCTTCTATCACCTCCTTCCAACATCAGCGTCGTGTCATCATTGGCCTTTAGGCTGTGAGAATTATTCCAAAGGTGTTCCTCTCTCTGTGTAGTCAATCTATTGAAAGCTATAGAACTGTGGGTTTGTAGGGCTGAAGGGCATGTTCAGAGGTCAGATTGTCCAACCCCCTTATTTATAGAGTCAGGAAAGAGAGGCCTATAATGAGTAGGTTATTTGTCCATAGTCAGGGACAGAGATATAGAAATGGACAAGAAAGCAGTATTTCTGATTATAGTCTCTTCAGCAATACAATTCCACACTTGACTTTAATTCAGGCTGTTTTCCCTTGCTTCCTCAGTATCTACCTTCAACCAGCCTTGTTCAGATTCAAAAATGGAATAGAGAGATAAAGGCTTTCTCAGTAAACCACTCATGATTCAGAGCATCAAATAACCAAGAACCTAAATATAACAGAATTATTAAGCTTCACTAAGAATGTCACACTGACAATCTACTTTTCATATCTAAGAAAAATGGTAGTGGGCTTTATTAAAAGAGGGGGGTTAGTGAAAATATGTGAAATAGTTCACTGTGAAAAGAGTGAATATTTACTTTCAACCTATGCTATATATCACAGTTAGATGGATAGCCAACATAATTTTATAAGTAGACCTTAACATTTTTAATCACCAAAAGGCTGATTTTGGAATGAAAATATTTTCAATTGTTAACTCTTTAAAGACAAAGGAGAACCTGGAAACTGAATAAGTCACCAAAGTCACATAGTGCCACTTGATATATCAAACTTGATGAGTATTTATACATTGAAGCAACCCCCTTTTATTTGAATAACATTCTAATCTCCCCCTCTTAGGTATAATAACAATTGACTACAGACATGTTATGCCCCAGACATGCTTGTCTCGAAGAAGGCAAAAGTATTATGATGTTTTAAATGTGGGTAGAGAAGAGGTTCAGAGAATCAAAGAAGGTATGTTAGTACACCGTGTTCCTCAATATACTGCAAAGAGTAAAATGTAACTCAGCATCATGCCGTGTCAACCACCTCTGACAGAAGGTAGAAGGACATTTAATCTTGACTGAAGTGCTTTCCTAATGCAACCTACTTTATTAAACAGCTTCTTAATTTGTATCTAAAAATGTTATATTTTGTTCTATAAATTGTGAAAGTATAGTTTCCATATTTGTATTCTCATCATATGCCTGGTCTTTTTTTAAAATTTTTTTTTATATAAATTTCAGATGAAACACCAGAAACAGTAAGTTAAAACACTATGACTATTGTCTGAAACAGTGTCTTTTTGGCCAGTTTCTACTTACCAATAATAACAAAGTTGTTCATAATTTGTATTTGCAGTCCCAACAGAATAGATGGCCATCACTGTTAAACTACATAACATTTGCTGACATCACATACCTCATTCCCTCTTTTTGCTTTTGAGCATTTATTTTTCTAGCGTTACCAGAGTAAGTTCTTGCAAGATAAACATATGGAAATAGCATGCGTTTAAAGCTGTGTTTCTGTTTTATTTGATAGTTTATAGTGGAAACACATTTGCATTGAGGCTGCAGGCATATGTGATTAACTCTCATTTAATTCATTGAAAAAATATCTATAACATTAGGTCTTTTAGTAATTGTTTCATATGAAATATAACAAGGTTATAAATGCATTGATGATGTTTTGTTTTCTTATCTGCTTAGTACACAGCAATTAAAATCTTGAATTTCAAAAAGGTGTTGCTATTTCAAAGTGATTGAAATGGCACAACACAAAGTTTGCTTACGAAATGTTCCCGGTCACTTCAGTTTCAGCTTTGTAGAAGGTTGTGCAGGGGTTGAAATCTCTGTGAAGAGGAGAAAGCCATTGGGATGATATTAATTTTGATTAATTTGGAGGCAACTTGTGAAAATCAGTGTCCCAATCAAGTCCTCTTCATCATATCCAGTGTTTTTTAAGTTAGATATGAAAGACTGGGATTATAACCCTTGTATATTTGGAGAGAGAATGCATATGAATGGTGGTAAAAAGGAGAGGTCTTGTTTCCCAGCAAATGCAAGTTTATCTGAGCTAGTGAGAGTCCTTTCCCTAAGGAGACTGTTGAAGAAAACTCACCATACCTCCAAACCACTACTCATGTGATTCTCACTTGAGGTTGCACAAGAATCCTCAGCTTGTGTGAAAATTCAAGTCCCTGATGATGTTCAAGTAGACATCATGATGTCCTGCTTTTGGTGTGGCATGGCTTTCAGAGTTTGGAAGAGACTCTCTGCTTGGTTTAGTATGTGATTTGCCTTGTAACTTCTAAATCTTTGTCTTGAAATTCACAGAAATTTTATTTTTGAACTAATTTTTTTTTAAGGGAAGTACAATGGGGCAATCTATTCAGTATGAAGGAGGTGCATACAACATTCTTGGGACTATACTATTTCTTTTTTTTTCTTATATTTATTTTACAATATAATTCAACTTTACATATCAGCCATAGATTCCCCCATTCTCCCCCCTCCCACCCCGCTCCCCCTCCTCCGCCCACTCCCCATTTCCTTTCCTCCAGGGCAAAGCCTCCCCCCGAGGATTGAGATCGACCTGGTGGACTCAGTCCAGGCAGGTCTAGTCCCTTCCTCCCAGGCCGAGCCAAGCAACCCTGCTAAGCCCCGGGTTTCAAATACAGCCAATTCATGCACTGAGCACAGGACCCAGTCCAAATGCCTGGATGCCTCCCAGACAGATCAAGCTAATTAACTGTCTCACCCATTCAGAGGGCCTGATCCAGTTGGGGGTCCCTCAGCCATTGGTTCACAGTTCATGTGTTTCCATTCGTTTGGCCACTCGTCCCTGTATTCCATCCATCCCTGGTCCCAACAACTCTTGCTCACATAAACCCTCCTCCTTCTCGCCAATTGGACTCCCGGAGCTCCACCCAGGGCCTGACCGTGGATATCTGCATCCAGTTATCTCAGTCACTGGATGGGGTTTCTAGCATGACAATTAGGGTGTTTGGCCATCATATCACCAGGGTAGGTCAGTTCGGGCTATTTCTCGACTGTTGCCAGCAGTCTATTGTGGGGGCATCTTTGTACTCAGCAGAGAAAAACAATGACATCATGAGGTTTGCAGGCAAATGGAGGGATCTAGAAAAAATCCTCCTGAGTGAGGTAACCCAGACTCAGAAAGACAAACATGGTATGTACCCACTCGTAAGAGAATACTAGTTGTGGAAAAAGGATGACTGGACGGCTACTCACAACACCAGGGAGGCTACCTGGAAAACAGGACCCCAAGAAAGACATAGGGATCGCCCAATGACAGAAATGGATGAGATCTACATGAACAGTCTGGACGTGAGTGTGGGTAATGAGGGGCGAGGGGTGAGGGAAAAAGAACTTGGAGGAGCGGGAGATCCCAACTGGATCAAGAACAGAGAGGGAACACAAGGAATGTTCATGGCAAATGAAGACCACATGAGAATAGGAAGAAGCAAAGTGCTAGAGAGGCCCACAGAAATCCACAGGGACTATACTATTTCTTGTCATGCCTTTTTCAATTTTTTTTTCTCTATGATCACTGAAGACTGGTGCAATATGTAAGAGCTCAGTCAGACAGGTAAGACTGTTGTTCGAATCTACATGGTCTTTTAATAAGAAAACCCAGAGCCAGATATCAGGATGAAAGCTCAAAGATCAGAGAAGCAGAGCAGCTAGCCATTAGTTCTTACCTCTACAAAATCCTCAGCCTAAAGAGAGTGAGTTCTTATTTCCTCACACCTGATATACCTTTCATTGCCCAGACATCACTTCCTGGGATTGAAGGTGTGTGTGCTTCCCAGTACTGGTATTAAAGGTGTGTGCCACCACTGCCTGGCTCTGTTTCTAGTGTGGCCTTGAACTCACAAAGATCCAGATGGATCTCTGCCTCCTGAGTGATAGGATTAAGAGTATGTGCCACCACTGCCTAACCTCTTTGTCTAATCTAGTGGCTGGCTCTGTCCTCTGATCCTCAGGCAAGTTTATTAGGGTACACAATATATCACCACAGATTATTATGCCTATGACTGAATAAACTGATGAGCACTTAGCCATAAGAGGTATTTGCTCAAATGTAATTTAAATTGTACCTTGTTTCACATGTGAAAGTGGCAAGGTTATTCTAAGAAATATGATAACTGAGAAACTTCATTGCTTTCTTTCTTTCGCATGCTACTTATACTGAAAGTGATGATGTAGATGGACTTAAAGAAAGAGTATGGTCCCCCATAGATCCTTTCATGTCAGTTTCCTTGCTTATTTGTTTTTTTTCTTATATTGAAATGATTTATTTCTATGGAATACATTACACTTGTAACAAATTATTCAATATAAGAATTATATACTACATGGTCTTTTTAAATTTTATACTCATATTTATGTTTTATCTCTTTTTTATTAATATTTTTATTATTCATTTTACATACCAACCACAGATTCCCCTGTCCTCCCTCCTCTTGCCCCCAAGCCTTGCCTCCCAACCCATCCCCCATTCCCATGGGGAGTCAGCAGAGCCTGGTACATTCAGCTGAGGCAGGTCTAAGCCCTCCTCCCTGCACCAAGGTTGCCCAAAGTGTCTCACCATAGGCACTAGGCTCCAAAAAGTCGCTCATGCACTAGGGACAGGTCCCAATCCCACTGCCTGGGGGCCACCTACACAGTTCAAACTAAACTATCTTGCTTGACCAGAGGGCCTAGTCCAGTATCATGGGGGCTCCTCAGCTATTGGTCCACAATTCATGTATTTCCACTAGTTTGGCTAGCTGTCTCTGTACTTTTTCCAATCATGGTCTTCATATCCCTTGCTCATAGAATCCCTCCTCTCTCTCATAGATTGGACTCCTGGAGCTCTGCCTGGGACCCGGCTGTGGATCTCTGAATCTATTTCCATCAGTCACTGGATGAGGGTTCTACAATGACAGTTAGGGTACTCAGCCATTTGGAAATCAGTATGGCGGTTTTTCAGAAAATTGGGAATCAATCATTCTCAAGACCCAGCTATACCACTCTTGGGCATATACCCAAGGAATGCCCAATCATACCACAAGGAGACATGCTCAACTATGTTCATAGCACATTATTTGTTATAGCCAGAACCTGGAAACAACCTAGATTTCCCTCAACTGAAGAATGGATAAATAAAATGTGGTACATATACATAATGGAGTACTACTCAGCAGAGAAAAACAATGATATCATGAGGTTTGCAAGCAAATGGATGGAACTAGAAAATATCATCCTGAGAGAGGTAACCCAGACTCAGAAGGACAAACATGGTATGTACTCACTCATAAGTGGATACTAGGTATAAAGCAAAGGATAACCAAACTGCAACCCACAGCTCCAGAGAGGCTACCTAGTAAGGAGGACCCTAGGAAGGACACATGGATTGCCCAGTGATGGAGAAATGGATGAGATCTACAAGAGCAAACTGGGGGTGAGGGGAGGTTAATGGAGGGCAGGGGATGGGGGGATGAGAGCTTAGGGGAGCAGGAGGTTGGAGATGGAATAGGAACAGAGTGGGAGAGTAAGGAAAGAGATACCATGATAAATGAAGACACCATGGGAATAGGGAGAAGCAGAGTGCTAGAGAGGATCCCAGGAGTCCACAAAGATGACTCCACCATAGACTCCTGGCAGTAGTCGAGAGGGTGCCTGAGCTTCCTTGCTTATTTGTAAGCCAGTTGTGAAAATTATTGGTAGGATGCTGTATACAGCAGGAAGTGCAATGAAAATGGAGTTAAGGTATGGAGTATTTCATTTTCCTGGCAATAAGAAAGTAGGTATAAGTAGGCTCAAACTATGAAACACAAATGATCTAAATTCAGTGTTCTCATGTGTCTTAACTGTTCTATCTTCCCACTGAAGATAACTCTTCTGCCAGTTCATCTAGAGCAATGGTTCACAACCTACCTACTGCTACAGCCCTTTAGTTTAGTTCCCCATGCTATTGTGACCCACAACAATAATTATTTTTGGTTACTACTTCATAACTGTAATTTTGCTACTGTTATGTATGGTAATATAAATATCTGTGTTTTCTGATGAGATTAGTAACCCTGTGAAAGGGTCACTTGACCCTCAATGGGGTCGCGACCCTAGGTTGAGAACTTCAGGTCTAGAGTGAGAGCAACCTCTGAAACAAGCTGTTATTCAGAATGATCACAGGATATAGCATGTATATTGTGCTTCCCTGATGCCTGTTTCTTGGCTTTAGTTTCATTTCTATGAATATAGCTCTATTTACACAGCATTTCAAGGACAATCATGGTGATTATATATATATATGTATGTATATATATATATATAATCCTTTAGATGTATTTTCTTATGTATTCGTCTTCCATCTGATAGCTTCAGAAAGTACTGGTCTGTTACTGAAATACTCATCCTTATGCCCATACATAATTGCAGCTCTCACATCTCATCTAAAAATTTATTTTTGCAGCAGACAGAAACTAATATATCCACAGCTGGTCAATATGCAGAAAATGTGGCTGTTGAGTTCCCAGCCCCAAATGAAAAATCTATAACACAGGCCACTGTATGGCTCAGGCAACATCATGAAAGAACAGTTGGAAATATTGTATTAGCCTAAGGACTGTTGTGTGATATTTTCTTTGGAAATTGTTGGAGATGTTATTCCCATGAACTCTCAGTGATATGGCTGTCTACAAATCCTACAAAGATAACATATCAACATGAATGGGGGAGAGTTTCACAAAGCCTCACCTTTAGATGAAAAGCTATAGTCTTGCAATGGATTCTAAAAGAGGGAGAAATGTTTGTTGGGTATCTTTTAATGTATTCAGTGTCATTGTTTTCTGTTTTTTCAGTAATATAATCTTAATCCAAAGTGGTCAGTCCAAAGTACATAAGCACAAAGGCAACACTATTGAACTCAGTGGTTTGTGCATGTGTGTGTGTGTGTGTGTGTGTGTGTGTGTGTGTGTGTGTGCATAGTGTCTATGTAATAAGTACACAGGAAGAAATAATGAATCCAAGAGTTAATGGGGTCACAGGAGAAGTTGTAGGTGAGAGGGGATGAAAATGATGTAACACATTACTTACCTATGAAATCCTCAAAAATAAAATGATATATATATATATATATAACAATAGGTTTATTATGTACTATTAAGTAAAATACTTTTTAAAATAATCCAGTATTAGTGTGTGTGTGTGTGTGTGTGTGTGTGTGTGTGTGTGATATGTGGAGGAAGGTATTTTGCAAATAGGATCATGTATGTGTAAAGATCAAAGGACAATTTCCTTCTCTTGTTCCATGAATCCAGGGATAAAATTCAGGTTATTAAGTTTACATGGTAAGTGCCTTTCCCCACTGAGCTATCTCTCTAACTCCAAATTGAACAATTTTGACAAGAGGATTAAGTTAAAATAAATAGAGGAGGAAAGAAAGGAAGAAAGAAAGAAAGAAAGAAAGAAAGAAAGAAAGAAAGAAAGAAAGGAAGGAAGGAAGGAAGGAAGGAAGGAAGGAAGAAAGAAAGAAAGAAAGAAAGAAAGAAAGAAAGAAAGAAAAAAGAAAGAAAGAAAGAAAGAAGGACACACTGATGGAAAGACACCCACATGCAAATGGACTAGACATTGCTGAGGCATTCATTGCTTGTATATATTGTATATAGTTATTATATTTATTGTATATAGTTTTTCTTATATTAGTTATAACTTTTTAATTTTTTTTTAGACAAAAAAGGGAAATGTGGTGCTACTTTATTTGTGCTGAAATGTGGTGATATTTTATTTGTATTTTGATAAATAAAGCTTGCCTGGAGAATCAGAAGAAAAAGAAAGCCATTATAAGTAAACAAAGAAGTCATGCAGTGGTAGTACATGCCCTTAATCCTATCATTTAGCAGGCAGGATCTCACTAGGGAACAGAGCCAAGCATGGTGATACATGCCTTTAAACCTAGTACCAGACATAGAGACCTAGAGGTCTGTACAGACAGACAGAAAGTGACAGAGCTGGATAGGAAGAGGAAGTGAAGTAGCTGGATTAAGAGAGCCAATGACAGGGCAGAAAAGCAAGGCATATAAAGCCTGGGTAGACAGGAAGTAACTCCTATTTGGAAGCTGCAGAGTTGGTGAGATAAGGTTGGCTGGTGGCTTTCTCTGATCTCTCTAAGGCTTTAACTACCACCACCACCCCAAAAAAGGCAGAGCAGGGAGATGCTGCTAGCCACCGCCAGGAGAAGTAAGATGTAAAGATACTGGTAATTCACAAGCCACGTCTCAAAATATAGATTTACAGAAATGGGTTAACTTAAAATATATGAGCTAGCTAGCAAGAAGCCTGCCATGGCCATAGTTTAAAAATAACATAAGCCTGAGTGTGTCTATTTGGGTATGAGCAACTACAGGAGCTGGATGGGACCAGAGAAAACTTCCAGCTAAAGCATTCTCCTTATTTTATGTCAACCTATAATTTTTTGAGGATATATATATATATACTTATTTTAAAAACCTAGCAATTATTTTAGTGCCAATCTGTTCTAAAAGCATGACAAGGCATTTTGTAAAGGGGGTGGAAGATGAATGTTGTGGGTGAAAATTACTCATGAATAGCTAAGATCTACAGTAATAAAAACATTGACACATTCACTACTGTGCTCCGCGTTCTGTGAAGGAGAGCTCCCCATAGCCATGTTGGTTGCCATCTTATACCTATAGGTATATGACCATTGAAAACAAACACCTGGCAAACAGTGGACATAAACTTTTTTCTTTGCTTGATAGGAATTGAATATATAGGATATAATAGCCAGGACTATTCTAGGAAGAATGAGATCTGCAAATGTGTCATTATTCATGCTATTACATTTTTCTAGATTATGCCTTTGTCTACACTTGGAATAAGGAAGACATGAACATGCAGAGCATCTGTGGACGTTCAAGCACTGCATTAAAGGAAAATGTCCTGAAACATGTTTTCAGCATTTTCCATTAAGAGTTACTTTAGTGACATCTTTATAAAAGACACTCAACATAGTTCTATTTATATCATAGTTGTTGTTAAATATATTATTTTTAAATAACATTTCATATATATTATTAAGGATTTATGAGTTCAAATATTATAAATCTTAAATAACTTATTTTCTCCTTCATTAACAATGACTTTCTAGAAAGTTCTCCTCTCATTTTTATGCCGGTAATCAAATCCAAGGTCCTTCACATGCCAGGCAAACAGCATGCCTCTAGGCTGCATTCACAAACCTAAGACAAAATTTTGATCTTATACATACTGTTTCAAGCACCAGATTTTCAATTCTCGATATTATTGTAACTTCTCATTTTATTCTGTAAGCAAATAAATATTCTAAGTATGGAAGAAAATCAATTATAATTAGTATGAGCCTATATCTTAGTTAAAAATTCAGAAATTCCTTTTAGACTTTAAAAAGGCATGGTGTCTTGGGCAAAAATGATGTGCTAGTTTTTTTTTTTTTTCTATGAAATGAAAATTGACAGCAAAGAGCCCTCTCTCTTCCCTGTCACCTTGACCCTGATCTGTTTTTCCCAACAATATTTAACTCTATTAGTCATTTATTTACTCCATTTCTGTTAGCAGCAAAGGACTAAGGGTAGCTGTATTGACACATGACCCTCTCATCTACCCTTTCCCGCTCATGCTGACAGTTGTAAAAACTTGTTGTTGTCATAGGCAGAGACAACTCTAGAGGCACACAGGGAACAGATGTGTGCTATAATAATAACAAGGTGCTACTTTTTAAAAAATACTTTTCAGCTTAGGGCTACACTTAAACCTTCAGGTACAGTTCATGAAACTCATAATGTGGGAGAGTGAGTGCTGGTGGTGTCTTTGAAAGTCTCCTGGGGAAGAGACTCTGAGATATTATTATCATTACCACCATCTTGCTAACTGAATCACAGTTACAACCCTGGTTATTACACCTAAGGGAGTGACTTACTGCCCTCTAGGTTGAAATAAAGGGTACAATGAGATTCTTCTATTGTAGAAAGGTGGAACAAATTTCTGGACAAACAAAAGAGAAGGCACTCTATTCAATTTTAATCCTATAAAAATAGATGCCTAAATTAATCTGAATATGCAGTCCTCAGGTGGCCCATATAAACTCACTAAGCACACATTTCAAATAAGCTGAATGTGGGTGGACAGTCAATCTACACTTAGACTCCTTCTAAATACATATTTTCTTATTTTTATAGAAATACAGGAACAAAAGCAAAATGATACCGGCCAGAAGATTTTACACAAAAGCCAAGCTACACCCAAAAATGAAAAGATAGTATTGTGCTGAAGATTGCAGCATATTTTATCTCTCGGTTAAGTTGTAAAACTGTAAGATGCCATTGGAGTCATTCAATCTAATAAAGTGAGAGTAATATCGATGAAAATGGCTTTCATTTTTATTGACTCATAAACATTAGAGTGTAAATGTGTAGACTTCTTTTCACACCCTGTAGATAGAATGAGTGTTGTAGCTTTAGTATCTGGGGAAGAAAAATAAATTGCATATTACAATTGAACCTGAAACATAAAATGGTCACCATGTTTTGATGATGAAAAGTTGAACAGTTTGACAATGCTCTGTTTTGCTCACAAATTGTATTTTCCTATCGCTTCTCTGTTGTAAATGATTTCATTTCTTCCTTGTATTAATTCTTTATGATTATGAGCCTAATATAATGTAAGCAGATGTTTGCTAATGCCCTTTCTGTTTACTTAATACAAATGTAGAATAGATAGAAACAATTGGTGACTCTCCAATGCCAGTTTGGCTCATGTGGCAACTTACTATGACATTGCCGTAGTTTGAAAAGTGGTTAAATGACAAACGTGTCACTGGAGATATTTCATGACTGACTTTACAATATTTTAAATGAATTACACACTTAAAATACTTTAAACGGAGCAGGAATGTGTTACATCTGTGATGTTACATTTGTGAGGTTGATGATCTCTTGCTCCAAATGAGCCTGGGTTGCACAGGGAGGCCTTGACTAAAACAAACAAACAATAGCAAAATAATAATAATAAAATGACCCCCCCCTAAAAGTTGAGGTTTTTGAACAATAATTAAACTAAATTATATTTGTGAAAAGAGTAAATGACATTGGGAGGGACAGATTGGACTTCCTGTGAAACTTGGGAAGGAGTATGATGATGCTTGACGTCTTGTTCAGCACAGCAGGCACTGGGTTCTGCATATCAGAAGAATGATGAGGAGTAATGGCAAGGAGCTCATGCCTTACCTTCAAACCATCATATTTTGTATCAGTTCCTGGTTTTGTACTGCTAGACATAAATCTTCAACATAGAGTTTGGGTCAAGACAGCATTCTCTTCTCCCTGCAGGTGTTGACAACAAATAAAAATTGGAAATTTTGAACACCAGAGAAAAGACAGTCATATGAATAAACACTGATACTATTACATTAGACTAGGATTTGTCCTGGAAAACATAGCTTTCACTTCCAAACAACAGCATTTAGAACAAAAATACATCAATTTAATCAAATTTAATTTACCATCATATTAATATATAACATAGTTATCTGCAAAGATTGGTTGAATTTATATTGTGTAATCCTGTAAATATATCTATAAGTTAATAATGATATTATTAGCAAGCCATGGTAGTCATAGCTCTCTATATTGAATCAAGAATTCTGTTGTGACTCATGACTGATTAGATAGAATTATTTTCTGCTGATATTTCTCTGTAGATACACATAGTTTTTGTTTTCAGAGTTGTCAAGCAAACATAGCAAATTATTTGGAATTTGTTATTTCCCCACATTAGTACATACAAGTTTTACAATAATTTAAAAAAATATTGACTAAAGATTTTTATCATATGGATAAAAAGGATAGGGAATTATCAGTTGCAGAAATAGAAATTTAACTCTCATGGAGAGCTTAGTTATCAAGAGATAGCTGAAAATCAAGAAGTTAGAGGAGATATGCCTAAATACTTGAAAATTGATAGGTGGCTTATGCCAATCTCTCAAAGAGTTCACCTGGTAAAAGGCAGATGTGTAAAAAGAGATAGGCATGTGGTTGCTAGACAGAACTGTGTAGACTGTGATCAATTCTGCCTTTACATTTCTGCAATTTGAAGTCTATTACAGAATATTAAATATTAAATTGCTTTAAAATTTGCTGTATGCTTGTCTCTTGTATAATTATGAATTTGGCTCAAGCTTTATGTAGGTCATAATCTCATTCAGAATTAAATAATATAAGATATACAATTGCTTATTTTTAAAAATGCTATTTTTTTCTTTTTTCTTTTATTCTTTTCCTTTTTCCTTACTTGGTTAGATGCCAGGAAGTAGGTGGCAATGCCTTAACTGTACACATGTTGTTAGGCCCAAGGACCTCTTCCATTCTTGTCAAGGGGAGCACTAACCTTCTCTCCTTTCATACAACACAAGTAATCAATTGTTCATATACTTATAATATATTAAAGCCAGAGAACATCCTGGTGAAGTTAAATGCATAAACCATGAGATTTACTATACTAATTTGAAATTCTTTAGAATGTCTTAACTTTGTCAATTGTTTGAAAATTTAATAGGAAAAGTATATATAATATACATTTCATAGATATCTTTTAATATGTAATAATATTATATGTCATAACACATGCATATATGCATATATACTATGCACAGGGACAAAATATATACATTATAGGTCACTTGAAATTTTTAGCAGTTACAAAGCTTATGATTCTAATCATTTGATATGGTTTGCATTCTCTAAATGGTGTTATTATGCATGCTTTAGAAGTTATTGAAAATCCAAATGTTGCCTTGTCTTGTGTTGTAAATGCAATAGTTACATTAGGTAATTTGAATGTACTTGCTCTTTTGAAGCCACATAGTTGCTTGTAAAATTATACATTCAACGTTGGCTTGAGCCATTAAGTTTGAGAGTGCTATCTTATTGAAAGCCATTATTGTAATAAGTGGATATTATCCTATCATTTCCATCCATGAATGGAGGATGCCATTGTAAGGATTTTCCAATGGATGGTTTAAAGAAAAAATTGATTATTTTGCTTGAAGGAAATACAGATAAATTAGCATTCCGTGTCAGACAGTGCTGATGTATAAAATTGTGTCTTGTTTTTGCTCTACTTGGGATCTTCTTTAGATTTAAAAGAGAAAGCAATTTTCAAAACTAAAGTTAAATATATAACCACAGTAATATCTATGTGTAGTGATTGTTAGACCATTTCAGAACGATTTCCATCCTCAATACCACTCAGAGATAAAAATAAAATGCAAGCAATAATTTTAATATTTCTTTTCAAATCTCTTGAAGCTCAGAAAAAAGACCCTAGCGTAATTCTATAGTTATTATCAGGAAACATTATGCATTATTTTTTAGTTCAAAAGTTATGCTAATTTTCTTTAACTGGAAGGTATTAATCATATGAATAGATATTGATGTTATAGTATAGTCCGCTCAGTAAATTATATGTAAGGAGTCAATTAGAAGTGCTCTCTGACACAGACAATTCAAGTTTAACTGATTCCTCTTTTGAAATTCACTTTTCTTAGGCCTTCAGGTTTAAGTTTAAGCTAAGTATCTATACAAACAGACAATGTGCTCAGACAGGACACGAAGTGACAGTGAGCCTTACTCAGTGTTCAAACTTTTGTTCCTGTCGGGGAAATAGGACCCTCTGAAGGCAGTATTTCCCCCCATTAGCATTGCTATTAATGATGGAGACAGTATCTAGCAGAGGTCCAGTGTGTGCACAGAAACACCGTTCATGACCAAATATCCAGGAGAGTCTTATTTAACTCTAAACAAGCTTCTTCATTGTAGGAATTTTCATTCTTTTTAAAGGTAACTTAATGTGTGCAAATCTACACTGTGCATAAAGCACATAGAATGTTCATAAAAGAATTGACCAAAGAAAATGTTTTCTGGACTTGTTCAAAAGTTTTAAAATTATATACATACATATATTAATAGTAACATATGCTGACTAAATAAAACCAGCAATTTAAAAATGATTATTAAAATGTAACTGGTGATTAGCAATTTTTAGTCCTTCAGTATTGGTTACTAGGCTATTGTGTTAATGGTTTCCTTTGTGATCTATATCCTTCCATTCATAGCTATAAACAAAAATGACCACTTTGAACTGAGTTTTTTCTTTCAGCCCACTCTCCCTCCCTCCCTTCCTCTCTCTGTTCTCTCTCTCTCTCTTTCTTTCTCTCTCTCTCTCTCTCTCTCTCTCTCTCTCTCTCTCTCTCTCTCTCTCTCTCTCACACACACACACACACACACACACACACTGTATATATGTTTGTGCATTAATTTCATTTAATATTCCACCTAAGCCATTTTGCTGAATAGTACTTCTTTATTTGTTTCTAAAACTTGGAATACTGATTTTTCAGGTGACTATTATTTTTCCCTTATCCTACATTACATCAATTTCATGATTTAAGATGACATCTGTAATGCAATGTCTCACAGGTTCACAAGTTTCACATGAAACTGTATTTCCCTATCCAAATGACTTTGTAATGTTTGCATCTTCCTAGGAACCCAAATCATAAAATGCCCTAAAATAAACATTTCATTATCTAAGCTCATTTTTCATGCAGTACACCACTTCTCAGTCAACAGTGTACATATTCATACAGTGTTTACATCAAAACTTTGAAATTACTCTTTACATTTGCACATATGCTCCATGTTTATTATTGTGTATCGTTATTGGGAAGTGTTGTACTTCCACTTACAAACCATGTCCTGAATCTGATCACTACTTGTCCTACTATTTCTAATCCCTTTATTCCTGACTTTAATATCTTATTTTTATTTTACAATAACCTATATGCTCAACACTGTATTGCTTCCACATTCTTCAGAATAAATGTAAGATTATATTTATCTCCAAACTGAAACCACCAGTGGCTTCCTGTTAGGTGTCATTATCAGTAAACTTAGGTAGTAACAGTGTGTTATTGAATAGATGAATGTCAGAAATAATTTACCCCTATCAAATAAGTTCTTACTATGTAATGATATTCAGAAAACTTGAGAGAGTGATGATTCACATAATGAAATCAGAATCATATGCACATTACTATGTGCTGTATGGTGATAAAAAAATCTGTAAGAGAAATTGAAAGTATGCAAGAGAACTAGTTTGTCACATCTCATTGAAGTTTATCTTCTCATCATACCTTGTAGGATTGCTGGAATCTTGTAGGATACTTACATGCATTCACTTCTTAGGAACAGGATAATCATTTTAATAGTAGAGATATGAAATGCATGAGCTGGGGAAGCTTATATAATCCTCAGGCATAAACACATTTGTGATTTCTAATTTTTATGGTTTTGAAAAACTTGACGGCCTCCATCCAGGCGTGTTTAACTTCTCTTCATTGTTACAAGAAGCTGAAATCTCTATAGTTAAGGCTTAAGAACTGCATAGTGTCCTATCATCATTAATAACAACAAAAGCTCACATATTTCTAAGTTAAGTTTACAGTTCTGTAATGGGTTGCTATGAACGCTATTATGGGGTACATTGTATATTACATGCTGTATATTTATTGATATTTCCTTAATAAAAGCTAACTAATTGGAATTATATTGTTCTGAAAACCTGCTTGCAGCCAGCCTTTGGGGATTTATGCATCTCTTGTCAGAATATTGAAGCTATTCTAAAATCTTCACTATTTCCCACACAATGAAATAGTATGTTGTATCCAGGTAGTAGGTTTAGGAACATCACTTTCGACCAGTATTCATCAGGAAAAACACTATTTTCTCACCTAAAACACTGCTCTGTGTCTTCAGGATTTTGTATCTGTGCTACAATGCGTTTAGAGCAGAATTTATGTATTCCTTCTAATACCATTGAGCTTTAGCTCAACATCAATGCTTCTGAAGTATTTCCTCCTACTACTTAATTTCATTGTTCAGCTGCTTGGTCTTTAAGCTTTTATCACACTACTTTATCTCCAAGATTTTACATGACTGTTTCTCATTCTGATTAATGCAAAACTTGATCTGAAATACAGATATCAATACACTTATTTGAGATGTCAAATTATGAAGGATATTCAGCATAATATGTTGAATAAGCTTTTAGTTTTATAATGAAAGTGAAAGCACAAATAATAAATCACACCACTGTCATTTTAATTAAAAAGAAATTTTAACAATTATAACCGGAGTCAATTCTACCATCTTCTTTTCACTTATATACTTAATTTTGAACACCTATATCTGAAATGGAAATGATCATTACATTAATAAAATCCAAAAGTTATTTAGCATGATAGCTCAAAGTGAAAGCTTCCCTAGATACTGGGAGAAGGACTGGTAAGAAGGAAGTGTATGTGTTTCTTGATCTCTGTGTTTTCAACTGAAACATAATTCTTCCTTTATCTCACCTTTGGGGAATCAAAATTGAGAACTCAACAGGGAGGGAAAGTGTGAGAGTGTTAAGTTTTCTCCTGAAAACTTATTAAATTCTGAGAGAAAACAAGATTGAAAATGCTCATTTCCAATTTGTCATGTTGCTACTAGTTGAAGTTAGTGTTGACAGAGTAAAATGTGAAATTAACAAATACAATAATATTGTTCTAAACTGTGCTTTGTATGTATGTATAAATAGCTATCTTATATTGATTCTCTTTCTATTTTTAATCCATTATACAATACATAAACAAATTCACATACATGTATAATAGATTATGTGCATATGCAAAATAATTTTCTGAATTCCCAATAATACATCATGGGTAGAATTAGCAGTAAATTACATGAATAAGAAGCATATGGTTTGAAAGCTTATATTCTAAAACACAGGTTTATGTGTTTGGGCTAATGAGCTTGGTGTTGCTGACCTCAATTAATTACTATTTATTTCATGTTATTAGGGAGCAGGTGTTTTAATCACCAAATAAAGCTAATCTTTGCTTTGATTTTATTTTTTGTTTTAGTTTAGTTTTTTGTTGTTGTTTCTATTTCTGGGAATATTTGTGGGCATCTGCATTTGCTTCTCCTCTAAAGAAATGAATAATTTTTCTCAGGGAAGATAAATTTTATTCTTTTTAAAATTTTTTTTATTTCATTTTATATACCAACCTCAAATCCCCCTCTCATCCCTCCTCCTGTTCCCCCAATGACCACCTTCTCCGCCCCCCCACCGTTCATCCCCTCCTCCAACAGGGTCAGTTCTCCCATGGGGGAACCGTTAAGCCTGGTACATTCAGTTGAGGCAGGACCAAGCCCCTCCCATTGCATTAAGGCTGAGCAAGGTGGCTGACCATAGGTAATGGGATCCAGAAAGCCAGCTCATTCACCAGGTGTGGATCCTGATCACACTGCCAAGGACCCCTCAGACAGACCCAGGTACACAACTGTCTCCCTTATGCAGAGCGTCTAGTCTTGTCCCGTGCAGGTTCAACAGCTGTCTGTCTAAGGTTCATGAGTTCCTTTGAGCTTGGTTCAGTTGTCTCTGTAGATTTCCCCATCATGATCTTTACACCCCTTGCTCATATAATCCCTCTTCCTTCTCTTTGACTGGACTCCTGCAGCTCAGCCTGGTACTTGGTTGTGGATCTCTACATCTGATTCCATTTATTACTGGACGAAGACTTTATGATGACTGTTAGGGTATTCACAAATCTGATTACCAGCGTAGGCCAGCTCAGGCACCCTCACCACTATTGCTAGTAGTTTAATCTGGAGTTGTCCTTGTGGATTCCTGGGAATTTCCCTAGCACCAGATTTCTCCCTTACCCTATAATGTCTCCTTCTATCAAGATATCTTCCATTTATCTCCCACTCCATCCCTGTTCCAGCTCAACCATCCCATGCCCTCATGTTCTCATCCCCTATCCCTTTCTCTATATTGCAACCCCCATCCCAGTTTACTCATGGGTATCTCCCCTATGAAAGCAGTACTAAGAGGAAAGTTCATAACTCTAAATGCCTACACAAAGAAATTGGGGAAATCTCACACTAGTGATTTAAAAGCATACCGGAAAGCTCTAGAAGAAAAAAAGCAAACTCACCCAGGAGTAGACATCAGGAAATAATCAAATTGAGGGCTGAAATCAATAAAATAGAAACGAAGTGAACAGTACAAAGAATCAATGAAACAAAGAGTTGGTTCTTTGAGAAAAGCAACAAGATAGACAAACCCTTATCCAAACTAACTATAAGACAGAGAGAATATCCAAATTGACAAAATCAGAAATGAAAAGGGAGACAAAACAACTGACAATTAGGAAATCCAGAGAATCATCATGTCGTACTTAAAAAACCTTTACTCCACAATACTAGAAAATCTAAAAGAAATGGACAGTGTTCTGGATAGGTATCATATACCCAAATTACATGAAGACCAGATAAACAATTTAAATAGTTCTATAACTCCTATGGAAATAGAAGCAGCCACTAAAAGTCTCCCAACAACAACAACAACAACAACAACAAAAGCCCAGGGCCAGATGGTTTCAGTGCAGAATTGTACTAGAATTTCAAAGAAGAGCTAACACTAATACTCCTCAAATTGTTCCACACAATAGAAACAGAAGGAACATGGCCAAATTATTTCTGAGGCTACAGTTACCCTGATACCCAAACCACACAAAGATACAACAAAGAAAGAGAATTACAGACCAATCTCCCTCATGAACATTGGTGCAAAAATACTTCATAAAATACTGGTAAGCCAAATCCAAGAACACATAAAAAAAATCATTCATTATGATCAAGTAGGTTTCATCCCAAAGATGCAGTGATGGTTTAATATGTGAAAATCTGTCAATGTAATTCATCATATAAACAAATTGAAAGACAAAAATGATAATTTCATTAGACGTTGAAAAAACCTTTGACAAAACCCAACACCCCTTTGAGATAAAGGTCTTGGAGAGATCAGTAATATAAGGAACATACCTAAACATAATAAAGGCAATAATTTATGGCAAGCCAACTTTTATTCCTAATGTGAAACTGGCCTCATGTTATCAAAGTGGATGGAACTGCCTATGCTCCACTAAATACCTATTTTAACTTCAGTTTAACTCTTGAAAATAATGAACCTTTTTATTAACCTTCATCATATGGCAATCCCACTAGACCAATTTTCCTGTCCTAATGAATTTTTTTAAAGAAATTTACATTGTTAAGGGATCACAACATTTAGAGACAGAACTTATGTTCTTTGTGGTTTAATACAACACAAAAAAACTGTTCCTAAGAAGGGTGCTGACTTTTCACACTGTAAAATGTCTGATACAATGAGGGAAAAAAGTGAACTAAGTACTGAGATTTTCTTCATTTTATGTATGTGATAACACTTATTAGAACAAATTAAATTATATTAAAAATAAAATCTAAAGCATATTACATGTTAAATATACACAGATATATTCATAATTGTTAACACAAAAGTCTTAAAATGAATGTCATAGAATATGTTAACTAGTTGGAACATGCTTTATTTAATAGAAAAACTGTATTAATGCCCTTGTCTTCCTTCATGTTATTCAATTATTTATGTGTTTTCCATTTAATGTTTCTGAAATATGAATAATGGGTAATTTCTTTTATTTGAATATTCACACAGGCACTGGTGTTAATGACATGATGTTACAGAGACATGCATTTCTCTCACTATCAGCCTGACAATTTGGTGAATGTGCTATTTCATTTGTAAAACTATAGAAACAAGATTCATTATTGAACTAAGAAAAAGGACATCAGTATGTATCTTAGCTACTGTCTATTGCTTTGATAAAATCCTATGACCAAACACAAGAGAGGAAAGGGTTTATTTGGTTTTAGGTTACAATTCATCATGATGCAGAGCCCAGAAAGGAACCCAAGGCAGGAACATGGAGTTAGAAACTGAAGCAGAGTCTAGAGAGTCTTGGTCTCCATGGTATGCTTAGCTTGAATTTTAATACAACTCAGAACCTCCTGCCCAGGAATGGCACCATTCGCTGTGGGCAGAGCCCTCCCACATTAATAATCAATCAAGAAAATGCCCCACCATACCTACCTACAGAAAATGGATGTAGTCATTTTATAAACTGAGGTTCCCAGTTGATCTCCATTAAATGGATCACTACATATTAAAACATGTTAATACATATTACTAGTATTTTTACTAATACTCTGCTAAGTAGTTTTATGGAGGTTTTTTGTTGTTGTTGTTGTTTTCTTCTTCTTTTTTTTTTTTTTTTTTTGGTTTTGGTTTTGGTTTTGGTTTTTCCAGACAGGGTTTCTCTGTGTAGCTTTATGCCTTTCCTGGAACTCACACTGTAGCCCACGAGTGCCTCGAACTCACAGAGATCCACCTGCCTCTGCCTCCCAAGTGCTGGGATTAAAGGCATTTGCCGCCACTGCCCAGCGATAAGTAGTTTTAAATCTGTGTAGAAAATTGAATCAACATGTAAATGCCATTCTTGTGTTGACTTTCTGTGGACTTTGTGTTATAGTTTGTAAATTTCATATTTTGAAGACTGGAATATCTTGAAGAGAATCTGTCTTAGCCAGGCTTTCTATCACTGTGACAAAACTCCATAACTAAAAGCAGCTTTGAGAGGAAAGGGCTTGTTTCATTTTACAGCTGATAATCCAAGGACCACAGAAGTCAGGCAGGAACTCAAGGAAGGAACCTGAATGCATGCACTGATGCAGAGGCCGTGGAGCCACTTGCTTCCTTACTCTTTATGAATTGCTCAAACCCTCTATCTTATGGCACACAGGGTCACCAGCTCAAGTGAACTCAGCCCATGCTGATCTGGACCTTCCCACATCAGTCATCAATCAAGAACATGTACCACAGGCCACTGTCTGCAAGTGTTTTCTCAGGTGAAGTTCCCTTTTCCAAATGACTCCAGTTTGTGTCAAGGTGAGATAAATACTAGCAACGCAGAATGAAGCTAAAGGGAATATAGGTGTTCTCACTTTCTTTTTTTAATTGAAAGGAGATTTTTTTCCATTTCATTTTTATTAAGAAATTTTTTATTCATTGCACATACCAACCACAGATTTCCCCCACTCCTTCCTCCCACTCCCCCTCAAACTTCCTCCAAGCCCATCCCCCTCCCCCTCCTCCAAAAGGTTATGGCCTCCCATGGGAAGGCAGCAAAGCCCAGCACATTCAGCTGAGGCAGGTCTAAGCTCCTCCTCCTGCATCAAGGCTGTGTAAGGAGTCCCACCATAGGCAATGGGCTCCAAAAAGCCAGTTCATTCACAAGGGATAGATCCTATTCCCACTGTCAGGGGCCCCTCAAACAGACCAAGTCACACAACTGTCTCAACCATGCAGAGGACCCAGTCCAGTTCCATGCAGGCTTCACAGCTGTTGGTCCAAAGCTCATAAGTTCTCACTAGCTTGATTTAGTTGTATCTGTAAGCTTCCCCATCATGGTCTCCCACAGCTCCAGAGAAGCTAGGTAACAAGGAGGACTCTAAGAGGGATGCATGGATTACCCTGAGAAGTGGAAATACATGAGATGTCCTGAGTAAATTTGGGGTGAAGGAGGGAAATGGAGGGTAGTGGATGGGGGATGGGAGCATGGAGGAATGGAATAGTCAAGCTCGAACAGGGGCAGAGTGGGAGAAAAATGAGGGAGATATCTTGATAGAGGGAGACATCATGGGGATATGGAGAAACCTGGTCCAAGGGAAGTTCCCAGGAATCCACAGGGATGACCTCAGCTTAGACTACTAGCAGTGGTGGAGGGGGTGCCTGAGCTGGCCTACCGCAGTGATCATATTGGTGAATACCCTGTCATCATAGAGCCTTCATCCAGTAACTGATAGAAACAGATGCAGATGCAGAGAGCCATGGTCAAGCACCAGGCCGAGCTCTGGAAGTCCAGTAGAAAGAGAGAGAAGAGGGAATCTATGAGCAAGGGGGCATCAAGACCATGATGGGGAAACCTACAGATACAACTGAAAGTAGATTTTTTATATAATATATTCTGAAAGTAGGTTTTCCTCTGTAGACAAATTGCTAAATGGTATTATTAATGAAAACCCCAGAGCCAGATACTGTCGTTAAAACCCGAGAGATCAGAAAAGCAGATAGAAGCCAGCCACATTCTCACCACTTGGAGATCCTTAGCCAAAGAGACCTACTTCCTGTATACCCACACTTATATGCCTTTCTGTTCTGCAGTCTTATTTTCTCTCTGCCAGGTACATCACTTCTTCTTCCAGCCCAACTCTGTCACTTCCTTTCTGTCTATACAGACCTCCAGACCTTTATAGTTAACTAGTATTGGAATTTAAGGCATATTCCACCACACCTGGCTCTGTTCCCAGTATGATCTTGAACTCACAGAGATCCAGATGGATCTCTGCCTCCCGAGTGATAGGATTAAGGACATGTGCTACCACTGCCCGACCTCTATGCTTACGATAGTGGCTGGCTTTTTCCTCTGAGTCTCAGATGAACTTTCTTGGGGGATACAGATAAAATATCACCACATTCCTCCCCCAGCTCATCCTAGATCATCCCCACTTCCTCACCTATTGAAATTCACACCCTTTCTTTCTCTCTTCCTCTCCCCCCTCTCCTGCCCTCACTCTCTTTCCCTCTTCCTCTCCATCTCTGTCTCTCTCTTTTTGTGTATCTCTCTCTCTCCCTTCCTCTCTCTTTTCCTCTCTCTCTGTCTCTTTGTCTTTATCTCATCATTAAAATACAAACAGACATCTATTTTTATGAGTTGAACAAGCCTCCATCAAGGAAGTAGAATACTACCTCTACCTAGAATGTCACTTTGATTGTGAGCCTAGACTGTAGTGGCTGAATCATTCCTCCAACCCCATCCAGAATGCCACATACCCCATTTTCTTTTTCACCTGCGGTTACTATTGTGACTAAAACAAGAGTCATGTCCTTTTACATTTAAATTTGTAAAAATCTTTTTAAAGACTTACATTTACTAACTATGTAGTATCTTGTAATTGATATTAGAAATGAAATGCTCATATTACATTTACATGTGATTCATTTTCACAGTTCAGCAAAAGCATTGTGTGGCCTCAGTGTTGATTGTACTGGTGAAGAAGATGGCAGACTTAAGTTCCTAATGTCCTTATATGACATTAAGGATTGCATTCTCAGCATGCTTTTACTTTTTTAGGTTTTTTTTGTGAATTTTATATATTTTTATCATATTCATTCCCTGCCCAAAATTTCTCATATATACTTTTCCTTCTTTACCTAGCCAACTTTAATTCTCTCTCTCTCTCTCTCTCTCTCTCTCTCTCTCTCTCTCTCTCTCCCCCTCTCTCTCTCCAATGCAATTTGTTCTTCCCAAATACTCTTGAATGAGAGGCCAACCCTATCATTTCAAATGAAAAAATAATTCCAGTCTCTGTAGGTTAGTTTGTTAGGACAAGGATAAATTTGCCATAATTAATTTCTGAGAAGTATTTTTCTGTTACTAGGATTGACTACACCATTTGGATATAGGGCACAACAGTGATATGCAATGCCTATGTCTCTTACAAGGTTTAACCCTTTAATCCTGGAACTGGGGTTAGATAGCTATCAGTTATTCATCTACAGGCATTGCAGGATGTCATGTCAGCTCTTCAGGACAGAGATAAAACTGAGGTCCCATATATCTGACCTTCAGTTTGAGTTCCAAACTTGGTTTAGCAAGATGCTCATTATGAAGTCAAGCCCTAATGATCACCATGCCTATTAATATCAAAGTAGCCACCTAAATGTGTTTTTAAAGTATATAGTAAACAACTTTAAACATGCAGGTCAATTTATACATTAATATAAGACAATAACAGTCATGTTTAACTGAGTATATAGCAAAAATATTGGAAAGTAATACTATATTAGGAATTAAAGCATTTAAAAACATTCTACAGGGTGTTTATAATTATTGAGTAGATGCTTTTTATATCATTAAATTTATTATAAATATATATAAAACCTGTTTTATTTCTATTAAAGACATGCTTATTTTTCTTTTGAGATTAATTTTAGATTCATATAAATGCAAGGATATGATTAGAAAGCCCTTGTAACTGATTCCCCCAATGTCAACCTCCAATAGAGAGTGTTCATGTATTGCAATACTTCTGTCAAAATGAAGACATTAATGTTGGCATACTAAAATTAACATAAACCACACACTGTGCTTCTCTGTCATCACCTTTCCGTGGATGTGTTTTTCATTCCAGACAAGATTGAGATGTTTTCATTTTAGGAAACCATGTTTTATTCTTTGTGGTTATTTGTATTATAATAATTATGGTGAACATAAGATGTGCCACTTTTAACATTTTTGTTAGATATACCTATAGTTCAGGAACTTTAATTACCTGCACTTTGTTGTACAAGCACCACAGTTCCAGTCTATGGAACTTTTCCTTCTGCCTTGTGTAGCTGGAAAGTTTCTCTCTGGGTCTGCCAGGCCCCTGCACTTCCACAGGCCACTTATAAAATAATCACTCAGAAGCTCATATTAATTAAAATTGCTCAGTCATTAGCTCAGGCTAACAGTTGACTAGCTCTTACATCTTAAATTAACCCATTTCTATAAATCTATACCTTGCCACGTGGCTCATGGCTTACCAGTATCTTTACATCTTGCTTCTCATGATGGCGGCTGGCAGTGTCTCCTGACTCAGCCTTCCTATTCCCAGAATTCTCCTCTCTGCTTGTCCCGCCTATACTATACTTCCTGCCTGGCTACTGGCCAATCAGTGCTTTATTTATCAATCAATCAGAGGAACAAATTCACAGCATACAGAGAGATATCTACAGAAGCCTTGTCTGAAGGTTTTTCCATTATAAGCTCCACTCTGATTTCACATTCCTCACTTCTGTAGCTTGAACACATCACTCAACATTTTGTCTATGAAAATGACTGCTGAAGGTACTTTCTACAAACAGAAACGCACACTATATGTCTTTTCGTGTTTGGATAACGTCACATGTATTCATGTCTTCTAAATTCACACATGCTTTAGCTTACATCATATTTCCTGATCAGTTAAGACCGAATATTATTCTCCACTATATGCTACATTTAATTTGTCATTTTGTTCACATTTGTATATATTGACTATTGTGATTTTCAACTTTTATTGCCAATACCTCAGTGAACACTGTGAACAACAATTCTTATGACTATACACAGAAGAGAAAATGTTGATCATATGTTATTCCATGTTAATTTTTTTTTTTTGAGGAGGGGTTCAAGACAGGTTTTCTCTTTGTAATCCTTGCTATCCTGGATCCCACTTTGTAGACCAGGCTAGCCTTGAACTCAGAGATCTGCCTGCCTCTGCCTCCTGAGTGCTGGGATTAAAGGCATGCACCATCATACCTGGCTAACATGTTGAATTTTTAAAGAAATTCCATGTAGCAGCTTTACTATCTTACACTCCTACCAGAAGCACAATAGGTGTACAACTTTTCCATATCTCCAACACTTAAGACTTTTTCAAAAAGTTTTATCTTGCTTTCTAATTACCATCCCAATATGTGTGCTGTGAAGTTGCAATATCATTTTCATTTGCTTTCTTAATTATCAGTGAGGATGCCTCTTTTTCTGTATTATGACTCACATATGTTTCCTTTAATTAATGTCTCTCTGCACTAACTTTATTATAATTGTACAAAAAGCTATAAGCCATCATTTCTTAAAATGGTAGGACTCCTAATTGTGGGAGTGGGGTTATCTCTGTCTCTTTTGCCTGATATTAGGACCCCCTTCTTCTCACTGAGTTGCTTTGTCCAGCCTTGATATGGGTGTTTATGCCAAGTCTTATTGCATCTTGTTATGCCATGTTCAGTTAATATCCCTGGGAGGCCTGTTCTTTTCTGAAGGGAAATAAAGGAGCAGTGGGTCTGGATGTGAGGGAAGGATAGTGGATTGGAAGAGTGGAGGGAGGGAGGCTGCTGTTGGAATGTATTGTATGAGATGCATTAGAGAAGAATAATCAAAAAAGAAAAAAAAATTAGCCAGGCAGTGGTGGTCCACACCTTTAATCCCAGCACTCAGGAGGCAGAGGCAGGCAGATTGTTATGAGCTTGAGGCCAGCCTGAGCTACAGAGTGAGTTCCAGGAAAGGCTCCAAAGCTACACAGAGAAACCCTGTTTCAAAAAAAAAAAGAAATAATTTAAAATATAATAAAATAGATAAAACAAAAATCAAATTTATAAAGGAGAGTGGATTTAATTATATTGTTTTTTGTTTGTTTTATTTTTAAACTGGAAAAGACAGGTCTGCTTTCTCTATATTGTTTATAGTTTTTAATTATAAAAGTTCTTCATATATTTTGGATCTTAATTCTATATCTCTATATCAAGTGCTTGAAAAATACTTTCTTCATTTCTGCAAGTTTCTTTCTTTTTCTTTTCTTTTCTTTTATTTTGCTTTGATGTTGAAATGTTTTTGACTTGAATTAAGTATAATTTACCCTTTTTATTTGTTTTCTTGAATGTCATTTTGGTTAAATTAATGCCATTTTCCATATCATGAACTGTTTACTCTACTTAGTCGAAGATTTTTATATTATTATATCTTATATTGGGGTAGTTGGTTTTTTTCAGTTTATATTTACATGGTAAAGAATGAATGTCTTGCTTTATTCTTTTTGTATGTAGATATCCAATTTTACAGTATCAGCTGCTGAAAAAAATTCTCATTTCCCCAAGGTTGTTGAAGTACTTGATTACATAAATATGAGGAATCATTACTTATCTATATGTTTGTTTTTAGAGCAATATTATATTGATTTGATTTATGTTTTGTGTCATACATATTAAAATCAGGAGGTGTGAGACTTCACTTGCCCATATTTGAAGATAAATTTGCCTATTCAGTTCACTATGATACAAAATTTAGGATGGAGTTTTCTATTTCTGACACTAAGTGAGAATAATTTTATATGTGTTGCACTGAATCTGTAGATTGAGTCATACAGGAAATGTAGTCTGCAAACATTGATCATGTTTATATTTGACTCCTCAGTTTCCTCCACAATTTTTTCTAGTCCACAAATTATAAGCTTTTACCTACTTAGTTAATTTTACTCATATGTGATTTATAGTATTATATTATTATAAATGGAATTATTTTACAATTTCAATTTAAGTTACTTATGAGAGTATAGAAATACATTTGATTTCTCCACATATCAATTTTGTTCTATACAATTCTGCTCAGTGGGTTTATTAGTTCTAGTAGGCTACACCCGCTTGTTTCTTAAGACAGTTTGATTGGAAAGTCTTTTCCCAGCCTTTTATTCTTAGGTAGCGTCTGTCTTTGAATTTGAGGTGTGTTTCTTGCATGCAGCAGAAAGATGGGTCCTGCTTTCATATCCATTCTGTAAGCCTGTG
Source organism: Peromyscus attwateri (assembly GCA_902168425.1). NCBI lineage: Eukaryota > Metazoa > Chordata > Mammalia > Rodentia > Cricetidae > Peromyscus > Peromyscus attwateri. Next base: position 58,292 of record CABHPP010145047.1, read on the forward strand.
TCTTTTTATAGGTGAATTAAGTCCATTGATATTAAGGGATATTAATGACCAGTGATTGTTCATTCCTGTTATTTTTTGGTGGCAGTGTGTGTGTACTTCTCTTCTTTGGGGTTTACTGCTGTGGCTTTATCTGTTGCCTGTGTTTTCGAGGGTGTATCTGACTTCCTTAGGTTGGAATTTTCCTTCTAGTGCTTTCTGTAGGGCTGGGTTTGTGGATAAGTATTGTTTAAATGTAGCTTTGTCTTGGAATGTCTTGTTCACTCCATCTATGATGATTGAAAGTTTTGGTGAGTATATTAGTCTAGGCTGGCATCCATGGTCTCTTAGTGTCTGCATTACATCTGTCCAGGTCCTTCTGGCTTTCAAAGTCTCCATTGAGAAATCGGGTGTTATTCAGATGGGTTTGCCTTTATAAGTCACTTGGCCTTTTTCCTTTGCTGCTCTTAATATTCTTTCTTTATTCTGTACGTTTAGTTGTTTAATTATTATGTGGCGAGGGGACTTTTTTGGGGGTCTAGTCTGTTTGGTGTTCTATAGGCTTCTTGTATCTTCATTGGCATTTCCTTCTTTAAGTTGGGAAAGTTTTCTTCTATGATCATGTTGAATATATTTTCTGTGCCTTTGAGTTGGTATTCTTCTCCCTCCTCTATCCCTATTATTTGTAGGTTTGGTCTTTTCATGGTGTCCCAAATTTCTTGGACATTTTGGGTCATGACTCTGTTGGCTTTAGTGTTTTCTTTGACTGATGAATCTATTTCTTCTATCAATTCTTCAACGCCAGAGATCCTCTCTTCCATCTCTTGCATTCTGTTGGTTATACTTGTATCAGAAGTTCCTGTTCGTTTACCCATTTTCTATTTCCAGCATTCCCTCTGTTTGTGTCTTCTTCATTTTTTCTATTTCCCTTTTCAGGTCTTGGACTATTTCCTTCATCTGTTTCATTGCTTTTTCATGATTTTCTTTCAGGGCTTTACTGTTTTCTTCCAGGGCTTTATTGTTTTCTTCCAGGGCTTTATTGTTTTCTTCTGCTTTATTTGTCCTTTCCTCTAGTTTTTTATAGTGTTCTTCCCATTTTTTGTTTGTCTTTTCCTCTATATAAGCCTCTTTCTTCATGATGTTATTCATAAGACTGTTTTCTTCTGCTTCTTCCAATTCTTGATGTTCAAGTCTAGATGTTGGAGGAGGGCTAGGTTCTGGTGATGCTGTATTGCTCTTCATTTTGTTGTATGTGCTTCTGCCTTGACGTCTGCCCATCTCCTTGCGGTTTGTTCTTGGTCTTATCCACGCACTTGGTCCAGACAGAGCTGACAGATTTAGGAAGTCTCTTTCTCTTGTCCAAATGGGAGCTCTCTTGTCCAGATGGGAAGTCTGGGGCAGGATGGGAGTTGGGGCCGGTCTCTAAGTCTCAGGAAGTGGCTGGGGTCTCGGGCGATGATGGGCATGGGGGCAGGGCGTGGAGATTGCAGGGTCTTCTGGGGGTCTTGAAGAAGGGGAGCCTTCCTGGTGGGGGTGGGGGTAGAAGGGATCCTGCCAGGTGGCCGGAACCTGGGGCCAAGTTGGGCAGGTCTTCCCCGGAGTGGCTGGTGCCCAGGAATGGGATCTAGGCTGAGCCCAGGCACTCACCTCTTGTCCAGAAGGGAAGTCCAGGGCAGGACCCAAGTGGGGGAGTGGGAGACCCCAGCTGGATCAAGAACAGAGAGGGAGAACAAGGAATAGGAGACCATGATGAATGAGGACCACATGAGAATAGGAAGAAGCAAAGTGCTAGAGAGGCCCACAGAAATCCACAAAGATACCCCCACAATAGACTGCTGGCAATGGTCGAGAGACAGCCCGAACTGACCCACTGTGGTGATGGGATGACCAAACACCCTAATTATCGTACTAGAAACCCCATCCAATGACTGAGGGATCTGGAAGCAGAGATCCATGGCTAGGCCCCAGGTAGAACTCCGGGAGTCCAATTGGCGAGAAAGAGGAGGGTCTATATAAGCGAGAATTGATGAGAACAGGGTTGGATAAAGCACAGGGACAAATAGCCAAATGAATGGAAACACATGAACTATGAACCAATGGCTGAGGGGCCCCCAACTGGATCAGGCCCTCTGAATGGGTGAGATAGTTGATTGGCTTGAACTGTTTGGGAGGCATCCAGGCAATGGGACCAGGTCCTGTGCTCATTGCATGAGTTGGCTGTTTGAAACCTGGGGCTTATGCAGGGTCGCTTGGCTCAGCCTGGGAGGAGGGGACTGGCCCTGCCTGGACTGAGTCTACCAGGTTGATCTCAGTCCTCAGTGGAGGCTTTGCCCTGGAGGGGGTGGGAATGGAGGGTGGGCTGGGGGGAAGGGGAGGGGGGCAGGAGGGGGGAGAACAAGGGAATCCGTGGCTGATATGTGGAACTGAATGCTGAATGGTATTGTAAAGAAAAAAAAAAAACAGGCTACTAAAAAAAAAAAAAAAAAAAAAAAGAATTATCCCTCAAGACTGGAGAGATTTGGATATTGCTGTCTTAGAAGCTGGTCCCCAATTACAAAGGACCTGGTGGAAGGATGAGGCTAAGACCACTGAACAATGATGTTGGGCTAGATGTATGGAAATCTCCCAAGATCAACTTCTTGGAGAGGGAGATTATGCTAATGTAGAAAGGCAATCTCTCTATGATGACCACACCTTGGCTTTATGCCAAATGGCAGCTTTAAATGCTTGGGACAGAACTGAAGAAGTAAGAAAGAATATTGAGTCATTTACAAAAGTTATACAGGGCCCAAAAGAAACCTTCCCTGATTTCTTACAAAGGCTGTCTTCAGCAGTAAATATATTGATACCAAATTCAGAAGCTAGACAGATAATAATTGAATTGCTGGCTTTTGAAAATGCACAATGCGAAAGAGTAATTAGGCCTTTAAAAGCAAGATAAGCACCCTTGGAGGAATGGATCTGAGATACAATGAATATTGAATCTCATGACCATGATGATACTTGGAAAGGAGAGGTGATTTCCAGAGGTTTGAAGAAAAATAGTAATGTCAGATCTTTCAATTGCAGTAAACAAGGTCACCTAAAAAGGGACTGTAAACAGGGCATTCCTAGAAACAATGATTTTTTCCAGGAACAATGGCAACAGAACACTCCTCCCTTCTGGATTACATAGAAGGTGTGGCAAAAGCAAACACTGGACTAATGAATGTAGATCAGCAAGGGACAGACAATGTAATCCTTTGATTTTTCCATCAGGAAACTCTCTAAGGGGCCTCTAACAGGCCCCTATGACAAATTTGATTCAGTCCTTTTCTGCCATCATGGAAGAAACCACTTCCCAGAGCAATTAAAGTACTTAATGTCTATTGTAAGAAAACCATACTGCTCTGGATGATAGAACAGCTTTAGAAAACAAAACAAAAATTTAAGTAGAAACCATAAATCAAAATTGATAAAGACTAGATTTGAAAATTCCCCAAAGTTAGGGTATTTTGTTTTTGTCTTTCAGGAGAATGAAGACTAAGGAATCTCAAGAACAGTGGACAAATGAGACATCTGAAGAAACAGGACAAATCATCCAGAAAAAAATGTCCCATGAAAAAGATTTTCTTCAGTGAAACATGACCATGCCTAACAACAACTTTGAAGTCTCCAAAACGATGATGGGACTCCACAATGATGATTTCCATCAGAACAATGATAATACCACTAAGCTGACGAACACCACCCAAAGATCAGCTTTAGACTACAAACTGCTCATGACAATTTTGAGATGGCTAGCTGAGATGATTCAGCCTCACATACTACTAAAGCAAGGACTTGAGATAAACCCTGCACTTTCCCATTATGCAGACTGGACAAATGATACAGCTAACTCTCCCAGGACTTGACATTTAACCACAAAATTTTCTCTTCAGGATCCCCTATAGATGGCTTTCCCTGCCCCCAGACAGCAGGAGTAAATTAAAAAATAGGACACCCACATTCCCAAGAGGTGGGGTGAATGGTTATTGGTCATTCAATGGGTTATGGATAATTGTCATTGTTTAGGATGGTTGGTTACAAGTTGTTATTGTTAATGATCAGGAAAAATGCTAAACAAAGGAGATTAGATTTAGGGTTCTTGTTTGAAAAATAAAAATAAAAAGAAGAAAAGAGGATATAGATATAATATAAAAGACAGATTATTGAATCTACTCTGAAAAGAAAAAAGAAGATATATATGATAAGATAAATGGTAAATTATTGAATCTACTCTGAAAAAAAAGATATAGAAATGATGGATGAAGGGTAAATTATTGATTCTACTCTGAAAAGAAAAAAGAGAATGTAGATATGATAAAATAAAAAGGTAGATTATTGAATCTACTTTTAGAAAGCAACTACTAGTTTTAAATATTTTACATTAGACTGTATTTTTGTATATTGTATACAAATGATATATTGATACAAATTTAAGATTAATTTTGTTAGAAAATTCTATACATACATTTCTAACCTTGTTCAAGGTATTGTACCTATACAGTTCATTTAACAATGTAATGCAAATTACTAGTGTTTGAAAGTTATTCTTACCAACTAATTAGGATATAAAAATGCAAATTAGTAGTTAGTCACCTATTACAATTGAACTTGTAGTAAGTTAGGTATGTTTTCAAGGTCAAACAGAGATTTATCTTAGATATACAGGTCATCTTCAAACACTTCAGAGATCTTCAGAATATGGCATTTAAGGCATTTTAATAATGTATATACTTTTTTTATATGACAATGAGACATGTCTACTCATAGCAGCACCAATATACTTCAGAGAAGACAATGGGCATCAAAGAAACTCTATATGGAGTTGACTTTCTTTGTGGCAAGTTAGCCACTTGGCACGAAAGTGCTCTTGTCTCTACTGCTGACAATATGCTGTCCAAAATGGACAAGCAGGACACAAAAGAAAGGGCTGCCAATCCTTGCCAAGACAAGGTAGGAAGGCTTTTTAGAAAATCCTGCTTCACAGATGAGTCTGTCAAATATGCTAGGCCTGTAGGCCAAAGATGGATGCCCTAACATTGCAGAGATATCTTGGGTGACTGTCCAGGCAGCTGCTGTTTCTGTCATTTCTCACATTTTTTGGAAGTTGCTTGTTTGCACTTTCTGCTTACTTGGGTAATATTTCCTTGTTCAGTCTCTGAGAGAGTTGAAGACTAGACAGTTATAGTTTTTCTTGTTAACAAATTCAGAAAAGAAACTCACTACAGAGGTGTAAAGTGTATAAATTTGAAAGACATCAAAAGATAGTTTTCAGTTGGTAATACAAGGTAGGATAGAAAGTGAATTAGGTATAACATTTTGGACTCACAAAAATAGAAAAAGTAATGGAGTATTCTCTCTAATTCTGTCAACTGTTAATGGACTGGACATTGTTAATGTAATTCTGGACTGTATATATTGTATATACTTATTGGATATAGTTTTTCTTTTATTAGTTATAACCCTATTTTATTATTTCAGACAAAAAGAGGAAATGTGGTGATATATTTATTGTGTACCCTAATAAATTTGTCTGAGGATCAGAGGACAGAATCAGCCACTGGATTAGTCATAGAGATCAGGAAGTCATGGCACACACCCTAAATCCTACCACTAGGGAGGCAGAGATCCAATGCCACACAGAGCCAGGCAGTGGTGGCACACACCTTTAATCTCAGTACTGGGAAGCACAAATGTCTTTAATCCTAGGAAGTGATATCTGGGTAGAGAAAGATATATAAGGTGCAAGGAAACAGGAACTCACTCTCTTGAGGCTGAGGATTTCCTAGAGGTTAAGAACTAGTGGCTTACTGTTCTGCTTCTCTGATCTTTCAGCTTTCACCCTGCCATCTGTCTCTGGGCTTTTTATTAAAGGACCATCTAAGATTCAAACAACATCTGAATTAGAATTCTTTTTTCCCTGGTATTTTTTTTAGGTTCATACTTAAAGTAAGGCGTTTCATACACTTGAAGGACAGCATGAAACACTACATGTTGATTTAGCAGATCAATCCATAAAGTCAATCTCCTCCTGTGGTGACCACTATAGATTTGTAATGAGGAAAATACCTATTTGAAGAACTTAGAAAATAGATCAATCAACTCCTTCAGTTGGGAATGTTTTGCCAATCATCAGATTTCATTATGGTAAAGATCTTGAAAACAAGTTTTATCATCAAACATTTCCAGACATACCAAAATCAAGTGACACTTTGAGTCACTAAACAGCACTTAATAAAAGCAGCTAGAAAAGCATTCATCAACCATATTAAATACCGTACCTTAGATTCTCTTTGTTAAATCTGTAAGACATTTTTATTGATGTGTTTGTTTTAAATTTATATTATTTGAAGTTTAATAGAAGTTGTTTACTTTTTTCAATTTGCTCTCTGAATTCCACATACTCGGTCAGTGCACTAGGTTTTGAGACTGCTGTCATGAATACTGTAGATGTGAAATGTTTCCATTTTTTCAGCCATTACTATGATACAATGCTATTCTCTGCAAGGGTAATTCATATTTTGGCTAGATAAAGTTTGTGTTTATTTGTAGTATCCAAGTATGGCTCTCCCTGTGATCTTCTTGTCCACAGAGGAGCTGAGGGCAGCATGTTCAAGGAATCTCTCCTGGGGTAGTCTTCCACAACTTCTTACAATCTCCTGAAAATTACAGGATTTGCCTTTACATGACTTCACGCCTATGAGCACCACTGTCTGGTAAGGTGTTGGCATAAGAAATTCTGGTTAACACAAAGTGAAATTCTTTGTGTTTCTGTGATTTTTAGTGGCAAAAATCAAACTAAATATCATATATATATATGAGCACATAAAAATATCACTCATATACAGCTTATTTCATAATTCAGACTGTGGATGCTAGGGATTAAAAGGCTTTGATTCAGAGGGTTCAGTCCTACTGTGGAGATAAACATGAGTCCTACTGTTCCTTTCTTTCAATAGCATTTTCTATTTTTTATGGGAAGCTTGAGAGATCCCAACATTCCTCTCAGATATTCTTGAGGAATTGCAAGTTAAGCAGGCAGCAGTGTGTGTTAGTATTAAAATTTAAAAAAAAATGAATACCATGGATCTATATATCAAATGTTGCAAGGAAACATTATTGGCTCCATGTAAAATCATAGACTAAGTCCCATCTTTAAATGATTTTCTTTATGATTCCAAAATGTCAGAAAAATGGCTTAAGAAACCTTCCTGTAGGTTGTTGATAGTAAAATATTCCAGCATCATTTTATGAAAATACTACTGAATAACAATAAGAAAATTAGAAAAATATAATTAGACCTTGATAAAATCTTGCTCACTCAACTCCATGGAAGATATCCTTGTGTCTAACATGTTCTGAAGCTACAAGAATAATCTAAGGGTTGGTAATTTTAAAGGTGAAGAAGAATATAAAAATATGGGAACTGACTATTTTCAGATCACTAAAGGATAGAGAGAAGATTGCAAGTTTATTATGCATTTAAATCATCCTCAATAGCTTTAAAGCTTGATTGAATCAAGAGCTAGGCATTCACAGTAGTGTAGACATGCTAATATTCTAGGTCATACTATTGCAATGACCTTTGTTACTACATCACTCAACTGGGTCTCCTTCACACATTTTATTGCTTGTTAATCTCTTTGTCCCTTTTGGTTTATTGAATAACATAAAAATATCCCTGTCTACAATGTTGAGGGAGCTTACAAACAATAGAGATTTACTTTTGTTACCTCAACATAGTTTTCTGTCCCATAATGTTTTCCCTAAACAATAATTGACTCAGCTGGTGTTCATGACTTAACAATTGTTCTTGAATAATATGTTGCACAAAAGAAAGTTAAATCTGTCACTTAACATAATATAAAGTTTGTAGGGAACATATTCTTGCATGTGACATGACACATTGAAAATGGATTTTGAGAAGTGGTTCTTGTGCCCTCCTTCATTTGAAATTGTGAGATTAGAAAGGAAGTTTATCCCAAACCTTGCAAATAAAAATAATAAAGAGAAGCTGGATTTTCCAGAATGGGGTTGAAAAGGGGAACACAAACAGAAGTAAAACAGTGATAATCATCAAACTAAAAGGGAGTAGGATCACAAGACATAGAATCAGTGAAATAAGACTCCTCAGTATGGATGTTGGGTTGTCTTTGTGAATACTAACTTGACATTGGGACCTAACTTGATATACCTAACTGTATTGTTTTGTTGATATAAGTCTTAATTATAAAAGTCACTAAGACTAACCTTTTGCTGTGGGATATCATTCACTATGCTGTGAATATATGTTGCTCTGAGTGGTTAATAGCTGCATTGGCCTATGGCAGGGCAGGATGGAGCCAGGCAGGAAAATCTAATTGGCAGGAGAAAGAAGAATGAAGCAGAGACTGCTAGCCATTGCCAGCAGTAAGCCATAAGCCATAAGGAGAGGTATGGATTTATAGAAATGGGTTAATTTAACATATAAGAGCTAACCACCAAAACAAAACAAAACAAAACAAAACAAAACAAAACACTTAGACGAGGTGGCGGTGGTACATGCCTTTAATCCCAGCACTCAGGAGGCAGAGCCAGGCAGGTCTCTGTGAGTTTGAGGCCAGCTTGGTCTACAGAGAGAGATCTAGGACAGGTACCAAAACTATACAGAGAAACCTTATCTTAAAAAACAACAACAAAAAAAGCTAGCTAGCAAGAGGTTTGAGCCATAGGCCATCCAGTACATAGTTGATAAAAAACCTCTGTGTGTTTACTTGTGTCTGAGCAGCTGCAGGACCAGGCAGGATACAGGAAAACTTCCAATTATATTTGGCATATCAATGCAGGTTCTCCAATTTCCATAAGGCCTAAAAGAGTTTTTAAGGGCTTAAATAACAGAGCCAAAAACAGCTTTCTACTTCATGTCTCATGTGAGTAGAGATGAGATGCCATGGAGTGTGGACTTGAGTTACAATATGGTGGGTTCACAGTGTATGGGATTCAGTGCAGCATGGTGGATTCCTGCCACTGTACACAGTGGCATCTGTAAGCCACACATCATGCGGAGTGGTGGATATAGCTTCTGCTAATATAGACCAAAAAAAAAAAAGTTACTGATCTACACAATGCTTTGACAGAGGCATGGACCTATTGCCCCCCAGGGTCAGTGGAGAGCATGGCTCCCAGAGCTGGAGATGAATTATCTCCACCATGTTGAAAAGATAAGATGGCCAGAGTCAGCAGCCAAAGCTGCCACATCAGTACTATTCACTGCAGTTTAAAGCAATAGACTCACAATAAGACAGATTCAGATGAAATAAACCCTGAACAGTTTACTGTGTGTAAAAATATACAAAGGCATGGAAGAGAGAGGAAAATGAATATAGACAGTTATATAAAGAAATAGTTTAAAAAATGAAGTCTTTAAAGAGACAGTAAAAGTAATATAAAAATAAGTCACATAAAGATGGATATTACACAGAAAATCTGGATTATATTATCTTTGGGATTTTTAACTGCAGAAAGACATTTGATTGTAAAGGCTGCTCAGGACTGAAACCAATATGTATGTTTTAAAGGTATCTTGACTTCAAAATTTGTGTTTAAAGATATATTACTTTGGAAAAGAGGTTATGCTTTTGTTTCCACAGTAGATGAGAACCTATGAATTGCTTCCAAGCTAATATGGTTTGATCAAGGAAGACCCCCTTGGGAGGTCTCAGGTTGTTCCAACATCCAAAAGAGCTTCAAGGCAACTGGTCAGATAATACAGTCTCACAGACTATTCCAGTCAGGACTTGACCATAATTCTTAATTTTCCCGGGATCCCCATAAGACTGCCAGCACCACCTATCAGCAGGAAGTAGCAAAGAACACTACACCCATAGTCTCAAAAAATGGATTATGGATGTTTGTCTTTGTTTAGGTTGTTGGTTAGAAATTGTTATTGGTCATAGTGAATCTCTAAAAGAAAAAAGGGGAATATGATATGGATATGATAGGATGAAAGGGTAGATTATTGAATCTACTTTTAAAGAGTAACAACTTGTGTAAAATGTTTTACATTGCTATAGATTTTAGTTTATTACAAATTTAAAGTTAATTTTGTTATACTGTATATATATTTATGCTCTCATTTAAGGTATTATGTTGTACAGCTCTTTTGAAATTGTAATGTATAATTAAGAAGTACAGATTAATAATTGTGGTAATATATTGTGTCTCCCAATATATTGTGCACCCTAATAAACTTATCTGGGGTCAGAGGACAGAACAGCCACTAGATAGACATAGAGGCCAGAAAATGGTGGCACATACACCTTTAATCCTAACATTCTAGAGGCAGAGATCCACCTGGATCTCTGTGAGTTCAAAACCACACTGGAAACAGCAAGGCATGGTGACACATGCCTTTAGTCCCAGGAAGTGATGTCAGGAAGCAGAAAGGTATATAAGGCAAGAGGACCAGGAACTAAGTTTGTTAAGCTTTTAGGCTTTTAGCAGCAGTTCAACTGAGATCCATTCAGATGAGGACACAGAGGTTTCCAGTTTGAGGAAACAAGATCAGCTGAGGAATTGACAAGATGAGGTAAGCTATGGCTTGTTTTGCTTCTCTGATCTTTCCGCATTCACCCCAGCATCTGGCCCCTAGGTTTGTTTTTATTAATAAGAACTTCTAACAATTTGTGCTACAAATAATTTGTCTTCTATGATAGTGAAAATTATAGTCATGTTAGCTAAGTTTTCTAGGTATACATAGATATATTTCAATTAGGTAGGTAATCTTCAAACACTTCAAAGACATACAGAATATGACATTTAAAATGTTTTAAAAACTTAGACTTTCTGGACAGTGAGACATGTCTGCTCTTGGCAGCACCAATTACTTCAAAGAGTAAGATGGGCACTGAAAACACTCCATATGGATTTTATCTTCTTCTTGGCAAAAATAGCCATTTGGGCAAGAAACTGTTCTTGATTGTACTGCATTAAAAAAGTTGTATCAACTGGACATGCAGAACCCATAGGAAGGTGACCACTGAACTTTGCAAGATGAGATGGTCCTTCAAGTTCCTGCTTCATAGAGGAGACTGCCAGATATTCTACAGGACACAGGGAGAAATGACTAAACAACTCTAGGCCTATAGGCTGAAGATGGATGCCCCCAACATTACAGAGGAATTTTAGATTACTGTCCAGGCAGGCAGCTGTCTCTGTCATTTCTAGAATTTTGGAAGTTGCTTACAATGCATTTCCTGTTTACTTGGGTAATATTATATTCTTCTGGAATCTTTGATGTAGTTGAAGAATTAATAGTTATAATTATAATTTTATTCAGTTATACTAAAAGATAAATTATATATGAAACTTTAGACTCATAAATATAAGATAGATGATAGAATATTTTCTTTAAATTTGCCAAATACAGATGGACTAGATATTGTAACTGTAATTTTTGCTTGATAACTGCTTTGTTATATGTAGTTTTACTATGTTAAAGTTAAAACCTTCTTTTTTGATTAGACAGAAAAGGGGAAGTGCTGTGGGATTTTGTTCTGTATGCTGTGAATATGTGTTGTTCTGATTGGTTGATAAATAACATGTGATTGGCCAGTAGCTAGGCAGGAAGTATAGGCAGGGCAAGCAGACGAGGAGAATACTGGGAAAAGGAAGGCTGAGTCAGGAGTCACCAGCCAGACACAGAAGAAGCAAGATGACAAGGCAGACCTGAGAAAAGGTAGCAAGCCACATGTCTAAACATAGATAAGAATTGTAGGTTAATTTAAGTGTAAGAGCTAGTCAGTAATAAGCCTGAGCTAATGGCCAAGCAGTTATAAATAATATTAAGTCTCTGAGTGATAAATTTATAAGTGGCTCCAGGTCCATGGGGGCCAGATGAGACCTGAGAAAGATTTGTCCTACAAACTTTTTAAAAGTCTGATGAAATAATGGAATTTTGTTCTTTAATAATGAACTAAAGTCACATGCATCTATAAATTTTAATTCCTTTTCTATACAACCATGGTATGTAGCATTTGTGGCTTCTCTTCTAATCTTTATGTTTCTATTTCCAGTGAACTACATTTCCTTATTATCCACAGGAGTCATTTCTCTTAATAGGTATCAATTTTCAGTAAATAATATAATACACTGAGGGTAAATATGTCTACACACAAACCACACTGCTTGTTGAAGTTTTGCTATTTTTAGCAATTCACAGCTAGGCTCTTCCAATTCAGAGTCCTTTATACATTAAATTATGAAACTTATAAACTGTACCACTTACTTTTCTTAAAATTGTTAAACTAGTTAAAATCACATTTTATAAAAAAAAATTGAAATTCTAATTTTAAAATTTTACTTAGCAACTTAAAAGTAATAATTAAAATATAAAGTTCAGCAATTTCTTACTATATAAAGTCTTCAACAAATTAGTCTCTTCATATTCTGGGAATGTCTGACCTTTTTGCTTGTACTTATGCATGCTTATAATTGTGATTATTTTGGGCATCATCAAAGTCCATTTATCATTCATTGAAATCATAACAATGCATTCAATGTCTCAAGTTTACCATTTGATTTATTATTTAGTCTTAAAACAAAATTTGAAAAGTTATTACCAATTTCATAAGAAGTATATTTAAGATAAACAATTAGTGAACTGAGATCAAACTTGCACCATTTCACTATTTTACTAGCTTCAAAACTCCATTCATGTAAAAATTTCATAAAATAATTTGTTTTTCTGAAAATATATCTCTTCTCTTTAAAGATTTTTTAATTAATTATAATATGAACTTTCCATAATTTTAGTTGAGTCATGCAAACATAGGTTCAGAAAGAGGGATATGACTACCAAGACTCTAAATATAAAATGTCATTATCCATTTTGAATTGAGTAAAAGCACATAGCTATACAATTAACTTTAGTGTAGAAATTTTACTGGCTGCCTACAAAAAGACATGTTTTACTAAACCTTTTATATAAACAAAGAAGTTAACAGAGGAAGAAAAGTAGCGATTCATAATTATAAATGAAACTGAGCACAATGAAATTTATACAATGATGAGATGATGAGTACTCACAAAATTAGGTCTTCCACATTCGCAACAGTATAATTGGCATGATGACAGAGGAAAGCCCGCCCTATTCAACAGCTAAGAATGATAAAATATTACATACAATTTATCTTGTTTTGTATTGTTATTCTTAACAAGAAATTTATTTTCAGATGACCACATTCCGGAACATAATCTTCTTAATAAAATGAAAATGGAGATAATGAATATTCTCAGCCCTACAACATGAGGAAAGATAAACAAATGTTCTGGCTTAAGGGAGACACACCACACACACACACACACACACACACACACACACACACACACACACACGAACGCATGCGTGCACGCACTCACACAAAGAGAGAAATAGAGAGAGACAGAGAGGCACAGAGATTTAGATTTAATACAGCTATCCAAGGAATATTTTGATTACTCAGGCAGCCACGAATCATACCCTTTAAGCTTCTTTTGATGCCTGCATTAACTCTGAGAACATTACATTAAATCAAATGCATATATGCGACATTTTATGCTGCAGCTCAAGGTGGTGGAGAGAACAAAATTTGTCTTCTGTTAGTACCTTCTCTTAGTTGTTTTTTTTTTTTATTTTAATTTCTATTTTGTCACGGAAAATGTATGGAATAATGAAGTAAATACAAAGAAGTGAAAGCAGGTCAACTGCAGTACTGGGACAGGAGAAGAAAAAAAAGAGGAAAGAATTCTCATTGCCTTCAGAGAGACCTAGCCTAGAGGACGAGAGAATGCAGGGTAGCAGAGGGGCCTGCCAAAGCGTACAGGGAAGGTACCAGCAGCATATGTGGTATCCAGTAAACTTGCTGTTGTGTAAGAGAACCCAAGATAAAAGATGCAGAAAGAAGGGCAGGGGAGGGCCGTGAGGAAGAAAATAGTGTCAGGGTTTTTTATCTGTTTTACGGAGCTGTATGATTAGTCACACTCTCTTTGTCCTCTGTCAAGAGGAAGCTACTGATGGTATCATTTCCGTTACTATGGGGCTCCAAGAAAAAAATTCAAAACAAGGGGAGCTTACTTGGGGGTATACCTGATGATGTTTGTACTGTAATGAGGGGAGCAAAAGGCGTCTAACAGAAAAACACACTGTCGTGGAAACCATGAATATCTTTCCATAAAGGGGGGAAGAAAAAGAAGAAGAAGAAGAAGAAGAAGAAGAAGAAGAAGAGGAGGAGGAGGAGGAGGAGGAGGAGGAGGAGGAGGAGGAGGAGGAAGAGGAAGAAGAAGAAGAAGAAGAAGAAGAAGAAGAAGAAGAAGAAGAAGAAGAAGAAAAGGTGTTTTATAGGCACTGCCAAGTAAAAGCTGTATTCCCTCTGTCTTTAGGACTTGTAATTGCACACCAAGGAGTGACATGATTTTGAAAATAATTACCCTTCTTTTGGGCCAACATTACAGCCTGGTTTATCCATTGGCCCTTATATAACTTAGTGGTGGTTTAGAGGAGAAACATCCCCCTATAGCCTCAGGCGTTTGCAAACTTGATCTCCAGTTGGTAATGCTTGGGGAGTCCTAAGAGATGCAAATTTGTTTGAGGAGGTATATCACAAATGGCGAGCTTTTAGATTATAAAGTCTTGTACCACTTCCAGTCCACTCCGCTTAGTGCTTGCCTTAAAAATGTGATCTCTTAGCTTCTGCAGCTATGCCTTTCTCCTGTCATGATGGACTTTTATCTTCCTAGAACTAAAGAAGCCAAAGTAAGTTCTTTCTTCCATAAGCTGCTTTTATCCACTATATATTTTTCACAGCAGTGGAATAATTAATAAAAACTAATACAGTTTCTATCACTGAGATAAAACCCATACTTAAAAACAACTTGAAAAGGAAAGAATTTATATGTCCTCCATGTACTGATCACAGTCCATTATTGAGGGAAGTCAGGCCAGGAACTCAAGCATGAGTAAAGCTGGAACCTTGGCAAAATGTTGATTTTTGGTTTGCTCTCCATGGCTTGCTCAGTGTGCTTTCTTATATAAACAAATCCAGGGCTACCTGTCCAGAGGTGACATTGCTTATAGTACACTGGATCCTCCCACATCAATCATTAGTCAAGAAAATGTCCCATAGACTGGCCCATAGGACAACCTGATGCAGAGAATTCCTCATGACAGTCCCCCCTATCAAGCTGACAAAACACTACCAAGTACAAACTTTTTCCCTTGTCAGCATATATATCTGGACTGGAACTGGGGGTTTATGCTTCCAAGGTCAATGAAAAAAGATAAATCTTTCACAGGGGAAAAAAAAAAGAAAGTGGATAAAAGAATCATGAATTGAAATAAATTTTCTGGATTAAAAATTGAGCTTCTTTATTTTAAATAATCTATTTCATATTGGTTAATCCTCCTGCTTAATTCTGTCTGGAGTGGAAAAGAGTGGGTGTGCTGTGTCAAGCTGACAGGCATGCAGGACGTTGGGAACCTGCAGGTTTGGGAAGTTTAAAGAGCTTGTTTATAGCACTAGAAATTCTTAAAACAGAAATCATACAAATGTGAAGGCAAAAGTGAATGATTCTACCTCCCCTTCCACTTGTTCCTCGGCATTAGCATAGATAATCACAAGCTGACAAACAGAATACGTTACAATATCATCTGAATTCTGAATTCTAATGAAATAAACATTGCTAATTATGTAAGTCAAATGGATCAGAAATAAGACAAATCTCAAGTTTTGTGTATCTCTATATACAAATATAATCTATATATTTTTCCTGCGTAACTGTAGAAATTAGTAGAAGTTACATAAATATAGAAACTAAGGTTCAAAGACTGCCTACAGTCCTGATAAAAATGCCAACTTTCAGCTTTACTTTAAATTGAATCAACTTAGTGAGATTATGCTCTGATATCCCCACTCATCTATTGCAATATCCTCTTTAAGCATAGTTATAGAGATGCACCTCTTACACCACAAAATAAGCCCATTTAAAGTTTATGATTCAGTAGTTTTAGAGTCCTTCTGAGATAGGATGGAAAAACAAGGGAAATTAAGGAGACTCAAAATGATCCACTCATTTCAGAGTCTGAAACCTCTCATTAGCTGAGGGTCAAGAATTTTAGGACCACTAACAAAATTTGCTAGATAGATTGATTGCAGGGACAGTAATGTTTTGTATATAAATATTTCAATTTAGAGTTTTAAAATAGCAGTGAAGTATGCTTGGGACCTAAGTGTATACAACAATTGACTTTGGTCTTACTTCTTTCCTAGTTACATATATGCAAGTTTCTGAGATTGTCACAAGATTATAAACATTGTTTTCAATAAAATCATCTGTGTCTGTTCCATTGTTATTTAGTAAAAATTGTTTCATGTTTTGCCAGGCAGTGGTGGCACATACCTTTAATCCCAGCACTTGGGAAGCAGAAGCAGGCAGATCTTTGTGAGTTCGAGGCCAGCCTGGTCTACAGAGCGAGATCCAGGAAAGGCTCAAAGCTACACAGAGAAACCCTGTCTTGAAAAACCAAAAAAAAAAAAAAAATCATTTCGTATTTTATGAGTGATGGTTTTACTTAATTACTATTTAATCTTATTCAAGACCCTCAGGAGCTGTTCTATAATCTCATTAACTCAAAAAAGACAGCAAAACAAAATAAAAGAAAGGTTGGAGATTCTTTAGAAGTCATGTGAACAATGTAACTTCAGAAGCTATCAAAATCACACACATATTCCTTTCCTTCCACAGTAATGATGTAATCTACATTCAAAACTTTTCTTAATAAACTCCACCTTAGCTTCTCACTGAGAACTGTTCTCAAATTCTTCCTGTAGCAAAACTGAGAATTCCAGTTTCATATGGAAAACTCTAGAAACCAAGTCCTTAGGCTGCCTCAGGCCACATTGCAGCACCGTCTCCCTGTTCCTCCTGCTGTCACTGCTGCAGATACTTCAACCCTTGCGAAAATCCCTCCTAAGTATTTCTACAACCCCAAAAGGAACTCTGTGAAATAATAGTGACTCTCCACCCCAACCTACTCAGCCCAACCATTACATCCTATATACTTTTTTTTAGCCCTGGACACTGTGGGAACAGAATCAGACAATAGACATTCTTCTAGGGCAAGTAATTTTGTTCAGCATGTTTTTCAGGCTCAAATATGTTTCAACACATGGCACAACATTATTCATTCATTCATTCTTCTTCTTCTTCTTCTTCTTCTTCTTCTTCTTCTTCTTCTTCTTCTTCTTCTTCTTCTTCTTCTTCTTTTTTTTTTGCCAGAAATGAACTCCAGGGCCTTTCACATGCCAGATAAACACTCTAGTACTAAGAAACATTTTCAGTTCCAGAAATACATTTATTTTACTTCCATACCATAGTTTCTTTTCCTACTTGTCAATTTGTATGGATTAGTTTGTGCTGAACATTTTAATTTCTTAGCACCCCTTGATTAATTTGAGCTGGATATTTTCTTCTTCTTGATGGATCTTTTTATAATATGTCCTAGCCCCTCTTCCTATAATACCTGGTTTTCTACGCTGGTCACACATACCTATTGTCAGTACAGTATTAGAATGTCTTTGAATTGATTGATATATGTATGTTCATTTCAGCCCTCTGCTTTCAGTGGATATACATTTCATGAAAATCGTGACATGAAATTCATGTAATTCAATATTGCATGGATTGCAATAGCCCACAAGGCCCATTATTGTTCATCTCTTTTAACATTGTGACTCTTTTCTTACCATGTTTCTCCTTACACAACTTAAATGAGTCACTGAAGCACTTTTTATTTCTCAAAAATGTGGGAAATGTTAACAAGTTAATTCCTTTATGTAACATGAATTGCTAAATGGTCTTATTAATAATAAAAAAAAAAACAGAGCCAGATATTGGGATGAAACTGAAAGATCAGCGAAGCAGAACAAGCCACAGCCAACCTCACCTCACCAACTCCTCAGTCTCCTCTGTTTCCACGAATCCTTGGACTAAAAGCCTCGGAATCCTTACCCCTGAAGGTCTCAGTTGAACTGCTGCTCAAAAGCCTCTAGTTCCTGGTCCTCAGCCTGATATTCCTTTCTTCCTCCCGTCACTTCCTGGGATTAAAGGCATGTGTCCTTTCCAAGCAAAGATATGAGATCTCAAGGGCTGGGATTAAAGGTGTGCGCCATCATGCCTGGCTCGGTTACCAGTGTGGTCTTGAACTCACAGAGATTCAGACAGATCTCTCCCTCCCAAGTGATAGGATTAAAGGCATATGTGCCACCACTGTCTGGCCTCTATGTCTAATCTAGTGGCTGGCTCTGTCCTCTGATGCCTAAATAAGCTTCATTAGGGTACACAAATAAAATATCACCACACCTTCATTTCAGAGTTTTCATCTGTCTCTTGCTTAGTTATGTTCTAAGCACAAATTAAAATTGATCACTGGTTTGAGCACATTGGAGGTCATTGGGCATCATGTCAAATGGAGTTCCTAAGAAATAGTAGGAACCAAAGCCAGACTGGAAGGAATCTCAGACAAAATAAGGGAGAGCAACTGTGAGGTATAGTATAGAAAACTCTCTATTGTAACACGGATCTTAAAAGGTCTTATTAATAAAAACAAACCTGGAG